>JALIRH010000237.1:0-95666 GCA_023055505.1 Callipepla californica brunnescens | reverse complement strand
AATAAAAAGAATAAAATGTAGTAAAATAAAAAAATAAAATAAAATAAGATAAAAAAATAAAGTAAAATAACATAAACTAAAATAAAATATTGTAAAATAAAATAAAATAAAATAAAATAAAATATAGTAAAACAAATAAAAAAATAATAAAATAAAATAAAATAAAATAAAATGAAGTAAAATAAAATATTTTAAATTAAATTAAAATAAATTAAAATAAATTAAATTAAAATAAAATAAAATAAAATAAAATAATAAAATAAAATAAAATAACATAAAATAAAATAAAATGAAGTAAAATAAAATACTGTAAATTAAATTTAAATAAAATAAAATATAATATAATAAAATATAATTAAATAACAGAAAATAAAATAATAAAATCAAATAAAATAGTAAAATAAAATAATATGAAATAATAAAATCAAATAAGATAAAATCAAATAAAATGAAATAATAAAATAAAATGAAGTAAAATAAAATATTGTAAATTAAATTAAATTAAATTAAATTAAATTAAATTAAAATAAAATAAAATAAAATAAAATAAAACAAAACGAAATGAAATGAAAGCGGCCCCAAGTTTTTGTCGTGCGTCCCTCACCTTGCCGATGTCGGCGGTGTCAAATAAAAACAAATAAAATAACAGAAAATCAAATAAAATATAGTAAAATAAGATAAAATAAAATAAAATGAAAGAAGAAAAAATAAATTAAAATAATAAAATAAAATAAAAAATAAAATAAAATAATAAAATGAAATAAAATAATAAAATGAAATAAAATAGTAAAATAAAATAAAATAAAATAAAATAAAATAAAATAAAATAAAATATAGTAAAATAAAATAGCAAAAAATCAAATAAGATAAAATAAAATAAAAAAAATAAAATAAGATAAAGTAAAAAAATAAAATAACAGAAAAAATAATAATAAAATAAATAAAATAAAATAAAATAAAATAATAAAATAAGATAAAATTAAAAAAATAAAAAAAATAAAATAAAAGAAAATAATCAAATGAAGTAAAATAAAATAAAATGAAGTAAAATAAAATAACAGCAAATTAAATAAAATATAGTAAAATAAAATAATAAAATAAAATAAAATAAAGTAAAATAACAGAAAATAAAATAATAAAATAAAATAACATAAGATTAAATAATAATATATAAATATATAAATATATAAATAATAAAATAAAATAAAAAACTGAAATAAAATAATGAAATGAAATAAAATAGTAAAATAAAATAAAATAAAATATAGTAAAATAAATAAAACCAAATATAGTAAAATAAAATAAAATAAAATAAAATAATAAAATAAAATAAAATAATAAAATAAGATAAAATTAAAAAAAATAAAGTAAAATAACATAAAATTAAATAAAATATAGTAAAATAAAATAAAATGAAGTAAAATAAAATAAAATAAAATAAAATAATAAAATGAAGTAAAATAAAATAAAATAACATAAAATTAAATAAAATATAGTAAAATAAAATAATAAAATAAAATAAAATAAAGTAAAATAACAGAAAATAAAATAATAAAATAAAATAAAATAAAAAAATAAGATAAAATTAAAAAAAATAAAGTAAAATAACATAAAATAAAATAAAATATAGTAAAATAAAATAAAATGAAGTAAAATAAAATAAAATAAAATGAAGTAAAATAAAATATTGTAAATTAAATTAGAATTAAATTAGAATAAAATAAAATAAATTAAATTAAAATATAGTAAAATAAAATAAAATGAAGTAAAATAAAATAAAATAAAATGAAGTAAAATAAAATAAAATGAAGTAAAATAAAATAAAATAACAGAAAATTAAATAAAATATAGTAAAATAAAATAATAAAATAAAATAAAATAAAGTAAAATAACAGAAAATAAAATGAAGTAAAATAAAATAAAATAACATAAAATTAAATAAAATAATAAAATAAGATAAAATTAAAAAAAATAAAGTAAAATAACATAAAATTAAATAAAATATAGTAAAATAAAATAATAATATATAAATATATAAATATATAAATAATAAAATAAAATAAAACAAAAAACTGAAATAAAATAATGAAATGAAATAAAATAATAAAATGAAATAAAATAGTAAAATAAAAGAAAATAAAATAATCAAATAAAATAAAGTAAAATAACAGAAAATAAAATGAAGTAAAATAAAATAAAATAACAGAAAATAATAAAATAAGATTTAATCCAATAAAAAATAACAGAAAATAAAATAAAATATAGTAAAATAAAATAATAAAATAAAATAAAATATAGTAAAATAACAGAAAATAAAATAAAATATAGTAAAATAAAATAATAAAATAAAATAAAATAAAATAAAATAAAATAAAATAAAATAAAATGAAGTAAAATAAAATGAAGTAAAATAAAATATTGTAAATTAAAATAAAATAAAATAAAATAAAATAAAATAAAATAAAATAAAATAAAATGAAGTAAAATAAAATAAAATAAAATAAAATAAAATAAAATAAAATAAAATAAAATAAAATCAAACCAAAGCAAACCAAAGCAAAGCAAATGAAAGCGGCCCCAAGTTGTTGTCGTGCGTCCCTCACCTTGCCGATGTCGGCGGTGTCGATGGTGAAGTCGTCGACGCGGCCGCGCTCGAAGTAATTGCCCAGGTCGTTGTCGGACACCAGCAGCGCTTCCCTGCCCGTGTCCGCCCTGTCCCCGTACAGCTTGATGAACACCCGCGAGTCCGAGCTGGCGCCGGGCACGTCCCCCGTCCGCACGCTGATGTGGTAGCTGACATCTGAGGGGGGGGGAGAGGGCGGGAAAAGGGGGATCCTGTTTGAGCGGGAAAACGGGCTCCTGTTTGAGCGGGAAAACGGGCTCCTGTTTGAGCGGGGAAAATGGCTTCCTGTCACGGCGCCTCAGGGGAGGGGCGTTGGGGGAAGTTAATTAGGGGAATGGAGGGGGTTAATTAGGGGAATGGAGGGGGTTAATTAGGGGAATGGAGGGAGTTAATTAGGGGGATGGAGGGAGTTAGTTAATTAGGGGAATGGAGGGAGTTAATTAGGGGAATGGAGGGGGTTAATTAGGGGAATGAAGGGAGTTAATTAGGGGGATGGAGGGAGTTAATTAGGGGAATGGAGGGAGTTAATGAAGGGAATGGAGGGAGTTAATGAAGGGAATGGAGGGAGTTAATTAGGGGAATGGAGGGAGTTAATTAGGGGAATGGAGGGAGTTAATTAGGGGAATGGAGGGGGTTAATTAGGGGAATGGAGGGAGTTAATGAAGGGAATGGAGGGAGTTAATTAGGGGAGTGAAGGGAGTTAATTAGGGGAATGGAGGGAGTTAATTAGGGGAATGGAGGGAGTTAATTAGGGGAATGGAGGGAGTTAATTAGGGGAATGGAGGGAGTTAATGAAGGGAATGGAGGGAGTTAATTAGGGGAATGGAGGGAGTTAATTAGGGGAATGGAGGGAGTTAATTAGGGGAATGGAGGGAGTTAATTAGGGGAATGGAGGGAGTTAATGAAGGGAATGGAGGGAGTTAATTAGGGGAATGGAGGGAGTTAATTAGGGGAATGGAGGGAGTTAATTAGGGGAATGGAGGGAGTTAATTAGGGGAATGGAGGGAGTTAATTAGGGGAATGGAGGGAGTTAATTAGGGGAATGGAGGGAGTTAATGAAGGGAATGGAGGGAGTTAATTAGGGGAATGGAGGGAGTTAATTAGGGGAATGGAGGGAGTTAATTAGGGGAATGGAGGGAGTTAATTAGGGGAATGGAGGGGGTTAGTTAATTAGGGGAATGGAGGGAGTTAATTAGGGGAATGGAGGGAGTTAATTAGGGGAATGGAGGGAGTTAATTAGGGGGATGGAGGGAGTTAATTAGGGGGATGGAGGGAGTTAATGAAGGGAATGGAGGGAGTTAATTAGGGGAATGGAGGGAGTTAATTAGGGGAATGGAGGGAGTTAATGAAGGGAATGGAGGGAGTTAATTAGGGGAATGGAGGGAGTTAATTAGGGGAATGGAGGGAGTTAATTAGGGGAATGGAGGGAGTTAATGAAGGGAATGGAGGGAATTAAGGAATGGAAAGAAAGGAAGGGAATGAAGAGAATTAAGGGAATTAAGGAAATTAAGGAAATTAAGGAAATTAATTAAGGAAATTAAGGAAATTAAGGGAATTAAGGAAATTAATTAAGGAAATTAAGGAAATTAAGGAAATTAAGGAAATTGAAAAATGAAAAAAATTAAGGAAATTTAAAAAATTAAGGGAATTCAAAAAATTAGGGAAATATAAAAAAATTATAAAAAAGAAATTAAAAAAATTAAAAACAAATAAAAATAAAAAAATTAAAAAATTATAAAAATGTAAAAAATTAAGAAAATTAAAAAATAAAACAAATTAAGGAAATTTAAAAAATTAAGGAAATTCAAACAATTAAGGAAATCTAAAAAATTAAAAAAAAAAGAAAAAAATTAAATAAAAAAATAAAAAAATAAAAAAAATTAAAAAATAAGAAAAATAAAAAAATAAAGAAAAAGCAAATTAAAAAATTCAGAAAATTAAAAAATTAAAAAAATAAGAAAATTTAAAAAATGAAGAAAATGAAGAAAATTAAAAAATTAAAAAAATAAGGAAATTTAAAAAATTAAAAAAATTAAGGAAATTAAGAAAATGAAGGGAATTAAAAAAATGAAGGGAATTAAGGGAATTAAGGAAATTTAAAAAATTAAAAAAATTAAGGAAATTAAGAAAATGAAGGGAATTAAATAAAATTAAAAAATGAAAAAAATTAAGGACATTTAAAAAATTAAGGAAATATAAAAAAATTTAAAAAAAGAAATTAAAAATTTTAAAAAATTAAAAATGAAGAAAATTTTAAAAAATTAAAAAATTAAAAAAATTAAAAAATAAGAAAATTAAAAAATTAAAAAAATCAAGGAAATTTAAAAAATTAAGGAAATTAAGGAAATTAAAGAAAAGGAGAAAAAAAGGAAATTCAAAAAATTAAGGAAATGAAAAAAATAAAGGGAATTAAGAAAATTATGGAAATTTAAAAAATTAAGGAAATTAAGGAAATTAAAAAATGAAAAAATTAAGGAAATTTAAAAATTAAGGAAATTAAAAAACGGAAAAAAAAAGAAAATTAAAAAAATTAAGGAAATCTAAAAAATAAAAAAATAGAAATAAAAAAATTAAAAAAAAAATAAAAAAATTAAAAAAATTAAAAAATAAGAAAAATAAAAAAATAAAAAAAAGAAAATAAAAAAATTAAGAAAATTAAAAAATTAAGGAAATTTAAAAAATTAAAAAATGAAAAAAAATTAAGGAAATTCAAAAAATGAAGGGAATTAAGGGAATTAAGGAAAGTAAGAAAATTAAGGAAATTAAAAAAATTAAGGAAATTGAAAAATGAAAAAAATTAAGGAATTTTAAAAATTTAAAAAAATTAAAAAAATTAAGAAATGGAAAAAAATTTAATTTTTTTTTTTTAATTAAGGAAATTTAAAAAATTAAAAAAATTGAAAAAAATTTAAAAAAAAATTTAGAAAATTTAAAAAATCAAAAAATTAACAAAAAATAAAAAAATTAAAAATTTTTTTAAAAAATTTAAAAAATTAAAAAATAAAAAAATAAAAAAATAAGAAAATTTAAAAAATTATGAAAAATTAAGCAAATTAAGAAAATAAAGAAGATAAAAAAAATTAAGAAAATTAAAAAATGAAAAAAATTAAGGAAATTCAAAAAATGAAGGGAATTTAAAAAATTAAAAAAATTAAGAAATTTAAAAAATTAAAAAGTTTAAAAAATTAAAAAAATTTAAGAAATATAAGAAAATGAAAAAAAATTAGAAAATTAAGGGAATTTAAAAATTAAGAAAATTAAAAACATTACGAAAATTAAAAAAGGTAAAAAAATTAAGAAAATTAAGGAAATTAAAAAAATTAACAAAAAATTAAAAAAATTAAAAAATAAAGATATTTTTAAAAATAAAAAAATTAAGAAAAAATAGAAAAATAAAAACATAAAAAATTAAGAAATTAAAAAAATTTAAAAAATTAAAAAAATTAATAAAATTAAAAAAAATTAAAAAAATTACATAATTACAAAACTAAAAAAATTAAGAAGATTAAAATTAAAAAAACGGAAAAGGAAAAAATGAGGAGGAAAAACAGAAGGGGAAAAAACGGAATTAAAAAATTAGAAAAAAAAATGGGATAAAAAAAGGAAATGGAATTTTAAAAAAAGGAAAAAAAAATGGGGAAAAAAAAAAGAAGAAAATCGATTAGCCGGATCGCTAATTATGGGATTTGCATAGATAATTAAAACTCACTTTGGAGCATGGCGGATTGCCCGGCGGGCACGAGCTCTCGCACGATCTGACCGTCGTCTTCGTTTTTGTCGAGCCATCTGTCGCAAACGAGCCCGGATTAATTAGTATTAATTAATTAGTGATCCCAAGCCCTCGTTAGCGGGCGACTCGATGGAGTCATTCCCGAAGATCCGATCCCAAAATCATTCCCAAAATTCCCAAAATCATTCCAGGATCCGATCCCAAAATCATTCCCAAAGATCCCAAAATCATTCCCGGATCCGATCCCAAAATCATTCCCAAAGATCCCAAAATCATTCCCAAAGTTCGGATCCCAAAATCATTCCCGGATCCGATCCCAAAATCATTCCAGGATCCGATCCCAAAATCATTCCCAAAGATCCAATCCCAAAATCATTCCCGGATCCGATCCCAAAATCATTCCAAGATCCGATCCCAAAATCATTCCCGGATCCGATCCCAAAATCATTCCCGGATCCGATCCCAAAATCATTCCCAAATCCGATCCCAAAATCATTCCCAAAGATCCCAAAATCATTCCAGGATCCGATCCCAAAATCATTCCCAGATCCGATCCCAAAATCATTCCCAGGATCCGATCCCAAAATCATTCCCAAAGTTCGGATCCCAAAATCATTCCCGGATCCGATCCCAAAATCATTCCCAGGATCCGATCCCAAAATCATTCCCAAAGATCCCAAAATCATTCCCGGATCCGATCCCAAAATCATTCCCAAAGATCCCAAAATCATTCCAGGATCCGATCCCAAAATCATTCCCAAAGTTCAGATCCCAAAATCATTCCCAAAGATCCCAAAATCATTCCAAGATCCGATCCCAAAATTATTCCAGGATCCGATCCCAAAATCATTCCAGGATCCGATCCCAAAATCATTCCCAAAGATCCCAAAATGATTCCAGGATCCGATCCCAAAATCATTCCCAAAGTTCGGATCCCAAAATCATTCCCAAAGATCCCAAAATGATTCCAGGATCCGATCCCAAAATCATTCCCAGATCCGATCCCAAAATCATTCCCGGATCCGATCCCAAAATCATTCCCAAAGTTCGGATCCCAAAATCATTCCAGGATCCGATCCCAAAATCATTCCCAAAATTCCCAAAATCATTCCAGGATCCGATCCCAAAATCATTCCCGGATCCGATCCCAAAATGATTCCAGGATCCGATCCCAAAATCATTCCCAAAGATCCCAAAATCATTCCAGGATCCGATCCCAAAATGATTCCAGGATCCGATCCCAAAATCATTCCCAAAGATCCCAAAATCATTCCCAAAGATCCCAAAATCATTCCCAAAGATCCGATCCCAAAATCATTCCAGGATCCGATCCCAAAATCATTCCCAAAGATCCGATCCCAAAATCATTCCAGGATCCGATCCCAAAATCATTCCCAAAGATCCCAAAATCATTCCCGGATCCGATCCCAAAATCATTCCCGGATCCGATCCCAAAATCATTCCCGGATCCGATCCCAAAATCATTCCCAAAGATCCCAAAATCATTCCCGGATACGATCCCAAAATCATTCCCGGATCCGATCCCAAAATCATTCCCAAAATCTGATCCCAAAATCATTCCCGGATCCGATCCCAAAATCATTCCAGGATCCGATCCCAAAATCATTCCCAAAGATCCCAAAATGATTCCAGGATCCGATCCCAAAATCATTCCCAAAGATCCCAAAATCATTCCCGGATCCGATCCCAAAATCATTCCCGGATCCTATCCCAAAATCATTCCAGGATCCGATCCCAAAATCATTCCCGGATCCGTTCCCAAACTCATTCCCAAAGATCCCAAAATCATTCCAGGATCCGATCCCAAAATCATTCCCAAAATCTGATCCCAAAATC
The DNA here is from genome assembly GCA_023055505.1 of Callipepla californica brunnescens. NCBI lineage: Eukaryota > Metazoa > Chordata > Aves > Galliformes > Odontophoridae > Callipepla > Callipepla californica. The sequence continues at coordinate 87,456 of JALIRH010000237.1, read as the reverse complement.
ATTCCCAGGATCCGATCCCAAAATCATTCCCAAAGATCCCAAAATGATTGCAGGATCCGATCCCAAAATCATTCCAGGATCCGATCCCAAAATCATTCCAGGATCCGATCCCAAAATCATTCCCAAGATCCCAAAATCATTCCAGGATCCGATCCCAAAATCATTCCCAAAATCTGATCCCAAAATCATTCCCGGATCCGATCCCAAAATCATTCCCGGATCCGATCCCAAAATCATTCCAGGATCCGATCCCAAAATCATTCCAGGATCCGATCCCAAAATCATTCCCAAAGATCCCAAAATCATTCCAAGATCCGATCCCAAAATCATTCCCAAAGATCCCAAAATGATTCCAGGATCCGATCCCAAAATCATTCCCAAAGATCCCAAAATCATTCCAGGATCCGATCCCAAAATCATTCCAGGATCCGATCCCAAAATCATTCCCAAAGATCCCAAAATCATTCCCGGATCCGATCCCAAAATCATTCCAGGATCCGATCCCAAAATCATTCCCAAAGATCCCAAAATCATTCCAAGATCCGATCCCAAAATCATTCCCGGATCCGATCCCAAAATCATTCCCAAAGATCCGATCCCAAAATCATTCCCAGATCCGATCCCAAAATCATTCCCAGATCCGATCCCAAAATCATTCCCAAAGATCCCAAAATCATTCCAGGATCCGATCCCAAAATCATTCCCAAAGATCCCAAAATCATTCCAGGATCCGATCCCAAAATCATTCCCAAAGATCCCAAAATCATTCCAGGATCCGATCCCAAAATCATTCCCAGGATCCGATCCCAAAATCATTCCAGGATCCGATCCCAAAATCATTCCCGGATCCGATCCCAAAATCATTCCCAAAGATCCCAAAATCATTCCAGGATCCGATCCCAAAATCATTCCCAGGATCCGATCCCAAAATCATTCCCAAAGATCCGATCCCAAAATCATTCCAAGATCCGATCCCAAAATCATTCCCAAAGATCCCAAAATCATTCCCAGATCCGATCCCAAAATCATTCCCAAAGATCCCAAATTCATTCCCGGATCCGATCCCAAAATCATTCCAGGATCCGATCCCAAAATCATTCCAGGATCCGATCCCAAAATCATTCCCAAGTTCGGATCCCAAAATCATTCCCAAAGATCCCAAAATCATTCCAGGATCCGATCCCAAAATCATTCCCAAAGATCCCAAAATCATTTCCGGATCCGATCCCAAAATCATTCCCGGATCCGATTCCAAAATCATTCCAGGATCCGATCCCAAAATCATTCCCAAAGATCCCAAAATCATTTCCGGATCCGATCCCAAAATCATTCCCGGATCCGATTCCAAAATCATTCCAGGATCCGATCCCAAAATCATTCCCAAAGATCCCAAAATCATTTCCGGATCCGATCCCAAAATCATTCCCGGATCCGATTCCAAAATCATTCCAGGATCCGATCCCAAAATCATTCCCAGGATCCGATCCCAAAATCATTCCAGGATCCGATCCCAAAATCATTCCAGGATCCGATCCCAAAATCATTCCCAAAGATCCCAAAATCATTCCCAAAGATCCCAAAATCATTCCCAAAGATCCGATCCCAAAATCATTCCCAGATCCGATTCCAAAATCATTCCCGGATCCGATCCCAAAATCATTCCCAAAGATCCCAAAATCATTCCAGGATCCGATCCCAAAATCATTCCCAAAGATCCCAAAATCATTCCAGGATCCGATCCCAAAATCATTCCCAAAGATCCCAAAATCATTCCAGGATCCGATCCCAAAATCATTCCCAAAGATCCGATCCCAAAATCATTCCCGGATCCGATCCCAAAATCATTCCCAAGATCCCAAAATCATTCCCAGATCCGATCCCAAAATCATTCCCAGAGATCCGATCCCAAAATCATTCCCAGATCTGATCCCAAAATCATTCCCGGATCCGATCCCAAAATCATTCCCAAAGATCCCAAAATCATTCCAGGATCCGATCCCAAAATCATTCCCAAAGATCCCAAAATCATTCCAGGATCCGATCCCAAAATCATTCCCAAAGATCCCAAAATCATTCCCAAAGATCCCAAAATCATTCCAAGATCCGATCCCAAAATCATTCCAGGATCCGATCCCAAAATCATTCCCAAAGATCCCAAAATCATTCCCAAAGATCCCAAAATCATTCCAGGATCCGATCCCAAAATCATTCCCAAAGATCCCAAAATCATTCCAGGATCCGATCCCAAAATCATTCCCGGGATCCGATCCCAAAATCATTCCCAAAGATCCCAAAATCATTCCCGGATCCGATCCTAAAATCATTCCCAAAGATCCGATCCCAAAATCATTCCAGGATCCGATCCCAAAATCATTCCCGGATCCGATCCCAAAATCATTCCCAAAGATCCCAAAATCATTCCCAAAGATCCCAAAATCATTCCCAAATATCCCAAAATCATTCCCAAAGATCCCAAAATCATTCCCAGGATCCGATCCCAAAATGATTCCAGGATCCGATCCCAAAATCATTCCCAAAGATCCCAAAATCATTCCAGGATCCGATCCCAAAATCATTCCCAAAGATCCCAAAATCATTCCCAAAGATCCCAAAATCATTCCAAGATCCGATCCCAAAATCATTCCAGGATCCGATCCCAAAATCATTCCAGGATCCGATCCCAAAATCATTCCCAAAGATCCCAAAATCATTCCAGGATCCGATCCCAAAATCATTCCCGGATCCGATCCCAAAATCATTCCCAAAGATCCCAAAATCATTCCCAAAGTTCGGATCCCAAAATCATTCCCAAAGATCCCAAAAACATTCCAGGATCCGATCCCAAAATCATTCCCAAAGATCCCAAAATCATTCAAGGATCCGATCCCAAAATCATTCCCAAAGATCCCAAAATCATTCCAGGATCCGATCCCAAAATCATTCCCAAAGATCCCAAAATCATTCAAGGATCCGATCCCAAAATCATTCCCAAAGATCCCAAAATCATTCCAGGATCCGATCCCAAAATCATTCCCAAAGATCCCCAAATCATTCCAGGATCCGATCCCAAAATGATTCCCGGATCCGATCCCAAAATCATTCCAGGATCCGATCCCAAAATCATTCCCAAAGATCCCAAAATCATTCCCGGATCCGATCCCAAAATGATTCCCGGATCCGATCCCAAAATCATTCCAGGATCCGATACCAAAATCATTCCCAAAGATCCCAAAATCATTCCCAAATCCGATCCCAAAATCATTCCCAAAGATCCGATCCGAAAATCATTCCAGGATCCGATCCCAAAATCATTCCAAGATCCGATCCCAAAATCATTCCCAAAGATCCCAAAATCATTCCAGGATCCGATCCCAAAATCATTCCCAAAGTTCAGATCCCAAAATCATTCCAGGATCCGATCCCAAAATCATTCCCAAAGATCCCAAAATCATTCCAGGTTCCGATCCCAAAATCATTCCCAAAGATCCGATCCCAAAATCATTCCCGGATCCGATCCCAAAATCATTCCCAAGATCCCAAAATCATTCCAGGATCCGATCCCAAAATCATTCCCAAAGATCCCAAAATCATTCCCAAAGATCCCAAAATCATTCCCGGATCCGATCCCAAAATCATTCCCGGATCGGATCCCAAAATCATTCCCAAAGATCCGATCCCAAAATCATTCCCAAAGATCCCAAAATCATTCCAAGATCCGATCCCAAAATCATTCCCAAAGATCCCAAAATCATTCCCAGATCCGATCCCAAAATCATTCCCAGGATCCGATCCCAAAATCATTCCCAAAGATCCCAAAATCATTCCAGGATCCGATCCCAAAATCATCCAGGATCCGATCCCAAAATCATTCCGGGATCCGATCCCAAAATCATTCCCAAAGATCCCAAAATCATTCCAGGATCCGATCCCAAAATCATTTCCAAAGATCCCAAAATCATTCCCGGATCCGATCCCAAAATCATTAACAAAGATCCGATCCCAAAACCATTCCCAGATCCGATCCCAAAATCATTCCCGGATCCGATCCCAAAATCATTCCAGGATCCGATCCCAAAATCATTCCCAAAGATCCCAAAATCATTCCCGGATCCGATCCCAAAATCATTCCCGGATCCGATCCCAAAATCATTCCAGGATCCGATCCCAAAATCATTCCCAAAGATCCCAAAATCATTCCCGGATCCGATCCCAAAATAATTCCAGGATCCGATCCCAAAATCATTCCCAAAGATCCCAAAATCATTCCAGGATCCGATCCCAAAATCATTCCCGGATCCGATCCCAAAATCATTCCCAAAGATCCCAAAATCATTCCCAGATCCGATCCCAAAATCATTCCCAGATCCGATCCCAAAATCATTCCCGGATCCGATCCCAAAATCATTCCCAAAGATCCCAAAATCATTCAAAGGATCCGATCCCAAAATCATTCCAGGATCCGATCCCAAAATCATTCCCAAGTTCGGATCCCAAAATCATTCCAGGATCCGATCCCAAAATCATTCCCAAGTTCGGATCCCAAAATCATTCCCGGGTCCGATCCCAAAATCATTCCAGGATCCGATCCCAAAATCATTCCCGGATCCGATCCCAAAATCATTCCCAAAGATCCCAAAATCATTCCAGGATCCGATCCCAAAATCATTCCCAAAATCCGATCCCAAAATCATTCCCGGATCCGATCCCAAAATGATTCCAGGATCCGATCCCAAAATCATTCCCGGATCCGATCCCAAAATCATTCCCAGGATCCGATCCCAAAATCATTCCAGGATCCGATCCCAAAATGATTCCCAAAGATCCCAAAATCATTCCAGGATCCGATCCCAAAATCATTCCAGGATCCGATCCCAAAATCATTCCCAAAGATCCGATCCCAAAATCATTCCAGGATCCGATCCCAAAATCATTCCAGGATCCGATCCCAAAATCATTCCCAAAGATCCCAAAATCATTCCCAAAGATCCGATCCCAAAATCATTCCCGGATCCGATCCCAAAATCATTCCCAAAGATCCCAAAATCATTCCCGGATCCGATCCCAAAATGATTCCAGGATCCGATCCCAAAATCATTCCCAAAGATCCCAAAATCATTCCCAAAGATCCCAAAATCATTCCAGGATCCGATCCCAAAATCATTCCCAAAGATCCCAAAATCATTCCCAAAGATCCGATCCCAAAATCATTCCAGGATCCGATCCCAAAATCATTCCCAAAGATCCCAAAATCATTCCCGGATCCGATCCCAAAATCATTCGCAAAGATCCCAAAATCATTCCCGGATCCGATCCCAAAATCATTCCAGGATCCGATCCCAAAATCATTCCCAAAGATCCGATCCCAAAATCATTCCTAGGATCCGATCCCAAAATCATTCCAGGATCCGATCCCAAAATCATTCCAGGATCCGATCCCAAAATCATTCCCAAAGATCCCAAAATCATTCCCAGATCCGATCCCAAAATCATTCCCAGGATCCGATCCCAAAATCATTCCCAAAGATCCCAAAATCATTCCAGGATCCGATCCCAAAATCATTCCCAAAGATCCCAAAATCATTCCAGGATCCGATCCCAAAATCATTCCCAGGATCCGATCCCAAAATCATTCCCAAAGATCCCAAAATCATTCCAGGATCCGATCCCAAAATCATTCCAGGATCCGATCCCAAAATCATTCCCAAAGATCCCAAAATCATTCCCGGATCCGATCCCAAAATCATTCCCAGATCCGATCCCAAAATCATTCCAGGATCCGATCCCAAAATCATTCCCAGATCCGATCCCAAAATCATTCCCAAAGATCCGATCCCAAAATCATTCCCAAAGATCCCAAAATGATTCCAGGATCCGATCCCAAAATCATTCCCGGATCCGATCCCAAAATCATTCCCAGATCCGATCCCAAAATCATTCCCAAAGATCCCAAAATCATTCCCGGATCCGATCCCAAAATCATTCCCAAAGATCCCAAAATCATTCCAGGATCCGATCCCAAAATCATTCCCGGATCCGATCCCAAAATCATTCCCAAAGATCCCAAAATCATTCCAGGATCCGATCCCAAAATCATTCCCGGATCCGATCCCAAAATCATTCCCAAAGATCCCAAAATCATTCCCAAAGATCAGATCCCAAAATCATTCCCAAAGATCCGATCCCAAAATCATTCCCAAAGATCCCCAAATCATTCCCAAAGATCCCAAAATCATTCCCGGATCCGATCCCAAAATCATTCCCAAAGATCCCAAAATCATTCCCGGATCTGATCCCAAAATCATTCCAGGATCCGATCCCAAAATGATTCCCGGATCCGATCCCAAAATGATTCCAGGATCCGATCCCAAAATCATTCCCGGATCCGATCCCAAAATCATTCCCAAAGATCCCAAAATCATTCCTGGATCCGATCCCAAAATCATTCCCAAAGATCCCAAAATCATTCCCAAAGATCCCAAAATCATTCCCGGATCCGATCCCAAAATCATTCCCAGATCCGATCCCAAAATCATTCCCAAAGATCCCAAAATCATTCCCGGATCCGATCCCAAAATCATTCCAGGATCCGATCCCAAAATGATTCCAGGATCCGATCCCAAAATCATTCCAGGATCCGATCCCAAAATCATTCCCAAAGATCCGATCCCAAAATCATTCCCAAAGATCCCAAAATCATTCCCGGATCCGATCCCAAAATCATTCCCGGATCCGATCCCAAAATCATTCCAAGATCCGATCCCAAAATCATTCCAGGATCCGATCCCAAAATCATTCCAGGATCCGATCCCAAAATCATTCCCAAAGATCCCAAAATCATTCCAGGATCCGATCCCAAAATCATTCCCAAAGATCCCAAAATCATTCCGGGATCCGATCCCAAAATCATTCCCGGATCCGATCCCAAAATCATTCCCGGATCCGATCCCAAAATCATTCCAGGATCCGATCCCAAAATCATTCCAGGATCCGATCCCAAAATCATTCCAGGATCCGATCCCAAAATCATTCCCAAAGATCCCAAAATCATTCCCAAAGATCCCAAAATCATTCCCGGATCCGATCCCAAAATCATTCCCAAAGATCCCAAAATCATTCCAGGATCCGATCCCAAAATCATTCCCAAAGATCCCAAAATCATTCCAGGATCCGATCCCAAAATCATTCCCAAAGATCCCAAAATGATTCCAGGATCCGATCCCAAAATCATTCCCAAAGATCCCAAAATCATTCCAGGATCCGATCCCAAAATCATTCCCAAAATTCCCAAAATCATTCCCAAAGATCCCAAAATCATTCCCGGATCCGATCCCAAAATCATTCCCAGGATCCGATCCCAAAATCATTCCAGGATCCGATCCCAAAATCATTCCCAAGATCCCAAAATCATTCCCAGGATCCGATCCCAAAATCATTCCCGGATCCGATCCCAAAATGATTCCCAAAGATCCCAAAATCATTCCAGGATCCGATCCCAAAATCACTCCAGTATCCGATCCCAAAATCATTCCCAAAGATCCCAAAATCATTCCAAGATCCGATCCCAAAATCATTCCCAAAGATCCCAAAATCATTCCCGGATCCAATCCCAAAATCATTCCAGGATCCGATCCCAAAATCATTCCAGGATCCGATCCCAAAATCATTCCAGGATCCGATCCCAAAATCATTCCAAGATCCGATCCCAAAATCATTCCCAAAGATCCCAAAATGATTCCAGGATCCGATCCCAAAATCATTCCCAAAGATCCCCAAATCATTCCCGGATCGGATCCCAAAATCATTCCCGGATCCGATCCCAAAATCATTCCCGGATCCGATCCCAAAATCATTCCCGGATCCGATCCCAAAATCATTCCCAGAGATCCCAAAATCATTCCAGGATCCGATCCCAAAATCATTCCCAAAGATCCCAAAATCATTCCCGGATCCGATCCCAAAATCATTCCAAGATCCGATCCCAAAATCATTCCCAAAGATCCCAAAATCATTCCCGGATCCGATCCCAAAATCATTCCCAAAGATCCCAAAATCATTCCCAAAGATCCCAAAATCATTCCAGGATCCGATCCCAAAATGATTTTGGGATCCGATCCCAAAATTCCCACCTGGATTTGGAGGATGCAGCGGGTGGCACCTTTCCTTGGGAATTCCGACGGCGGAATTCCAGGATCTGGGAATGTTCCCGATCCCGGAATGTTATCTGGGAATTTGGGAATGGGAAGGGAGGAAAGGGGTCGGGTGGGATCGGGATATTCCGAGCTCGGAATCTTCTGAGCTCGGAATTCCAGGATTTGGGAATGACGAGCTCGGAATTCCAGGATTTGGGAATGGGAAGCGAGGAAAGGGATCGGATGGGATCGGGATACTCCGATCTTGGAATGATATCTGGGAATTTCGGGATGGAAAGGGAGGAAAGGTGTCGGGAGGGATCGGGATATTCCGAGCTCGGAATCTTCTGAGCTCGGAATTCCAGGATTTGGGAATGACGAGCTCGGAATTCCAGGATTTGGGAATGGGAAGCGAGGAAAGGGATCGGATGGGATCGGAATGTTCAGATATCGGGATTATATCTGGGAATTTCGGGATGGAAAGGGAGGAAAGGGGTCGGGAGGGATCGGGATATTCCGAGCTCGGAATCTTCTGAGCTCGGAATTCCAGGATTTGGGAATGACGAGCTCGGAATTCCAGGATTTGGGAATGTGAAGCGAGGAAAGGGATCGGATGGGATCGGGATACTCCGATCTTGGAATGATATCTGGGAATTTCGGGATGGAAATTGAGGAAAGGGATCGGGTGGGATCGGGATATTCCGAGCTCGGAATCTTCTGAGCTCGGAATTCCAGGATTTGGGAATGACGAGCTCGGAATTCCAGGATTTGGGAATGGGAAGCGAGGAAAGGGATCGGATGGGATCGGAATGTTCAGATATTGGAATGATATCTGGGAATTTCGGGATGGAAAGGGAGGAATGGAATAAGGAGGGATCGGGATTTTCCGAGCTCGGAATCTTCTGAGCTCGGAATTCCAGGATTTGGGAATGACGAGCTCGGAATTCCAGGATTTGGGAATGGGAAGCGAGGAAAGGGATCGGATGGGATCGGGATCTTCGGATATTGGGATTCGATCTGGGAATTTCGGGATGGAAAGGGAGGAAAGGGGTCGGGTGGGATGGGAATCTTCCAAGCTCGGAATCTTCTGAGCTCGGAATTCCAGGATTTGGGAATGACGAGCTCGGAATTCCAGGATTTGGGAATGGGAAGCGAGGAAAGGGATCGGATGGGATCGGAATGTTCGGATCTTGGAATGATATCTGGGAATTTCGGGATGGAAAGGGAGGAAAGGGGTCGGGTGGGATCGGGATCTTCCGAGCTCGGAATCTTCTGAGCTCGGAATTCCAGGATTTGGGAATGACGAGCTCGGAATTCCAGGATTTGGGAATGGGAAAGAAGGAAAGGGATCGGATGGGATCGGAATGTTCCGATATCGGGATTATATCTGGGAATTTCGGGATGGAAAGGGAGGAAAGGGGTCGGGTGGGATGGGAATCTACCGAGCTCGGAATCTTCTGAGCTCAAAATTCCAGGATTTGGGAATGACGAGCTCGGAATTCCAGGATTTGGGAATGGGAAGCGAGGAAAGGGAACGGAATCTTTGGATATTGGGATTATATCTGGGAATTTCGGGATGGAAAGGGAGGAAAGGGGTCGGATGGGATCGGGATATTCCGAGCTCGGAATCTTCTGAGCTCGGAATTCCAGGATTTGGGAATGACGAGCTCGGAATTCCAGGATTTGGGAATGGGAAGCGAGGAAAGGGATCGGATGGGATCGGGATACTCCGATCTTGGAATGATATCTGGGAATTTCGGGATGGAAAGGGAGGAAAGGGGTCGGATGGGAGCGGGATATTCCGAGCTCGGAATCTTCTGAGCTCGGAATTCCAGGATTTGGGAATGACGAGCTCGGAATTCCAGGATTTGGGAATGGGAAGCGAGGAAAGGGATCGGATGGGATCGGAATCTTTGGATATTGGGATTCTATCTGGGAATTTCGGGATGGAAAGGGAGGAAAGGGGTCGGGTGGGATGGGAATATTCCGAGCTCGGAATCTTCTGAGCTCGGAATTCCAGGATTTGGGAATGTCGAGCTCGGAATTCCAGGATTTGGGAATGGGAAGCGATAAAGGGATCGGATGGGATCGGTATGTTCCGATCTTGGAATGATATCTGGGAATTTCGGGATGGAAAGGGAGGAATGGGTTAAGGAGGGATCGGGATATTCCGAGCTTGGAATCTTCTGAGCTCGGAATTCCAGGATTTGGGAATGACGAGCTCGGAATTCCAGGATTTGGGAATGGGAAGCGAGGAAAGGGATCGGATGGGATCGGAATGTTCCGATCTTGGAATGATATCTGGGAATTTCGGGATGGAAAGGGAGGAAAGGGGTCGGATGGGATGGGAATCTTCCGAGCTCGGAATCTTCGGAGCTCGGAATTCCAGGATTTGGGAATGACGAGCTCGGAATTCCAGGATTTGGGAATGGGAAGCGAGGAAAGGGATCGGATGGGATCGGGATGTTCCGATCTTGGAATGATATCTGGGAATTTCGGGATGGAAAGGGAGGAATGGGATCGGGATCTTCCGATCTCGGAATCTTCTGAGCTCGGAATTCCAGGATTTGGGAATGACGAGCTCGGAATTCCAGGATTTGGGAATGGGAAGCGAGGAAAGGGATCGGATGGGATCGGAATCTTCGGATATCGGGATTCTATCTGGGAATTTCGGGATGGAAAGGGAGGAAAGGGGTCGGGTGGGATCGGGATCTTCCGAGCTCGGAATCTTCAGAGCTCGGAATTCCAGGATTTGGGAATGACGATCTCAGAATTCCAGGATTTGGGAATGGGAAGCGAGGAAAGGGATCGGATGGGATCGGAATATTCCGATCTTGGAATGATATCTGGGAATTTCGGGATGGAAAGGGAGGAAAGGGGTCGGGTGGGATCGGGATCTTCCGAGCTCGGAATCTTCTGAGCTCGGAATTCCAGGATTTGGGAATGTCGAGCTCGGAATTCCAGGATTTGGGAATGGGAAGCGAGGAAAGGGATCGCATGGGATAAGGATACTCCGATCTTGGAATGATATCTGGGAATTTCGGGATGGAAAGGGAGGAATGGGATCGGATGGGATCGGGATCTTCCGATCTCGGAATCTTCTGAGCTCGGAATTCCAGGATTTGGGAATGACGAGCTCGGAATTCCAGGATTTGGGAATGGGAAGCGAGGAAAGGGATCGGATGGGATCGGAATGTTCCGATATCGGGATTATATCTGGGAATTTCGGGATGGAAAGGGAGGAAAGGGATCGTGTGGGATGGGGATATTCCGAGCTCGGAATCTTCTGAGCTCGGAATTCCAGGATTTGGGAATGACGAGCTCGGAATTCCAGGATTTGGGAATGGGAAGCGAGGAAAGGGATCGGATGGGATCGGAATCTTCAGATATTGGGATTATATCTGGGAATTTCGGGATGGAAAGGGAGGAAAGGGGTCGGGTGGGATGGGAATATTCCGATCTCGGAATCTTCTGAGCTCGGAATTCCAGGATTTGGGAATGTCGATCTCGGAATTCCAGGATTTGGGAATGGGAAGCGAGGAAAGGGATCGGATGGGATCGGGATACTCCGATCTTGGAATGATATCTGGGAATTTCGGGATGGAAAGGGAGGAAAGGGGTCAGATGGGATGGGAATATTCCGAGCTCGGAATCTTCTGAGCTCGGAATTCCAGGATTTGGGAATGACGAGCTCGGAATTCCAGGATTTGGGAATGGGAAGGGAGGAAAGGGATCGGATGGGATCGGAATCTTCGGATATCGGGATTATATCTGGGAATTTCGGGATGGAAAGGGAGGAAAGGGATCGGGAGGGATCGGGATATTCCGAGCTCGGAATCTTCTGAGCTCGGAATTCCAGGATTTGGGAATGATGAGCTCGGAATTCCAGGATTTGGGATTGGGAAGCGAGGAAAGGGATCGGATGGGATCGGAATGTTCCGATCTTGGAATGATATCTGGGAATTTCGGGATGGAAAGGGAGGAAAGGGGTCGGATGGGATGGGATATTCCGACCTCGGAATCTTCTGAGCTCGGAATTCCAGGATTTGGGAATGACGAGCTCGGAATTCCAGGATTTGGGAATGGGAAGCGAGGAAAGGGATCGGATGGGATCGGAATGTTCGGATATCGGGATTCTATCTGGGAATTTCGGGATGGAAAGGGAGGAAAGGGGTCGGGTGGGATGGGAATATTCCGAGCTCGGAATCTTCTGAGCTCGGAATTCCAGGATTTGGGAATGTCGAGCTCGGAATTCCAGGATTTGGGAATGTCGAGCTCGGAATTCCAGGATTTGGGAATGGGAAGCGAGGAAAGGGATCCGATGGGATCGGAATGTTCAGATATTGGAAAGATATCTGGGAATTTCGGGATGGAAAGGGAGGAATGGAATAAGGAGGGATCGGGATTTTCCGAGCTCGGAATCTTCTGAGCTCGGAATTCCAGGATTTGGGAATGACGAGCTCGGAATTCCAGGATTTGGGAATGGGAAGGGAGGAAAGGGATCGGATGGGATCGGAATGTTCAGATATTGGGATTATATCTGGGAATTTCGGGATGGAAAGGGAGGAAAGGGATCGGGAGGGATCGGGATATTCCGAGCTCGGAATCTTCTGAGCTCGGAATTCCAGGATTTGGGAATGACGAGTTCGGAATTCCAGGATTTGGGAATGAGAAGCGAGGAAAGGGATCGGATGGGATCGGAATGTTCAGATATTGGGATTATATCTGGGAATTTTGGGATGGAAAGGGAGGAAAGGGATCGGGAGGGATCGGGATATTCCGAGCTCGGAATCTTCTGAGCTCGGAATTCCAGGATTTGGGAATGACGAGCTCGGAATTCCAGGATTTGGGAATGGGAAGCGAGGAAAGGGATCCGATGGGATCGGGATACTCCGATCTTGGAATGATATCTGGGAATTTCGGGATGGAAAGGAAGGAATGGGATCGGGTGGGATCGGGATATTCCGAGCTCGGAATCTTCTGAGCTCGGAATTCCAGGATTTGGGAATGACGAGCTCGGAATTCCAGGATTTGGGAATGGGAAGCGAGGAAAGGGATCGGATGGGATCGGGATACTCCGATCTTGGAATGATATCTGGGAATTTCGGGATGGAAAGGAAGGAATGGGATCGGGTGGGATCGGGATATTCCGAGCTCGGAATCTTCTGAGCTCGGAATTCCAGGATTTGGGAATGTCGAGCTCGGAATTCCAGGATTTGGGAATGGGAAGCGAGGAAAGGGATCGGATGGGATCGGGATGTTCGGATATTGGGATTATATCTGGGAATTTCGGGATGGAAAGAGAGGAAAGGGGTCGGGTGGGATGGGAATATCCCGAGCTCGGAATCTTCTGAGCTCGGAATTCCAGGATTTGGGAATGACGAGCTCGGAATTCCAGGATTTGGGAATGGGAAGCGAGGAAAGGGATCGGATGGGATCGGGATACTCCGATCTTGGAATGATATCTGGGAATTTCGGGATGGAAAGGGAGGAATGGGATCGGATGGGATCGGGATATTCCGAGCTCGGAATCTTCTGAGCTCGGAATTCCAGGATTTGGGAATGTCGAGCTCGGAATTCCAGGATTTGGGAATGGGAAGCGAGGAAAGGGATCGGATGGGATCGGAATCTTTGGATATTGGGATTATATCTGGGAATTTCGGGATGGAAAGGGAGGAATGGGATCGGGATATTCCGAGCTCGGAATCTTCTGAGCTCGGAATTCCAGGATTTGGGAATGACGAGCTCGGAATTCCAGGATTTGGGATTGGGAAGCGAGGAAAGGGATCGGAATGTTCGGATATTGGGATTATATCTGGGAATTTCGGGATGGAAAGGGAGGAAAGGGGTCGGATGGGATGGGAATATTCCAATCTCGGAATCTTCTGAGCTCGGAATTCCAGGATTTGGGAATGACGAGCTCGGAATTCCAGGATTTGGGAATGGGAAGCGAGGAAAGGGATCGGATGGGATCGGAATGTTCCGATCTTGGAATGATATCTGGGAATTTCGGGATGGAAAGGGAGGAAAGGGATCGGGTGGGATCGGGATATTCCGAGCTGGGAATCTTCTGAGCTCGGAATTCCAGGATTTGGGAATGACGAGCTCGGAATTCCAGGATTTGGGAATGGGAAGCGAGGAAAGGGATCGGATGGGATCGGGATACTCCGATCTTGGAATGATATCCGGGAATTTCGGGATGGGAAGGGAGGAAAGGGGTCGGGATATTCCGAGCTCGGAATCTTCTGAGCTCGGAATTCCAGGATTTGGGAATGACGAGCTCGGAATTCCAGGATTTGGGAATAGGAAGCGAGGAAAGGGATCGGATGGGATCGGAATGTTCCGATCTTGGAATGATATCTGGGAATTTCGGGATGGAAAGGGAGGAATGGGATCGGGATCTTCCGATCTCGGAATCTTCTGAGCTCGGAATTCCAGGATTTGGGAATGACGAGCTCGGAATTCCAGGATTTGGGAATGGGAAGCGAGGAAAGGGATCGGATGGGATCGGAATCTTCGGATATCGGGATTCTATCTGGGAATTTCGGGATGGAAAGGGAGGAAAGGGGTCGGGTGGGATCGGGATATTCCGAGCTCGGAATCTTCTGAGCTCGGAATTCCAGGATTTGGGAATGACGAGCTCGGAATTCCAGGATTTGGGAATGGGAAGCGAGGAAAGGGATCGGATGGGATCGGGATACTCCGATATTGGGATGATATCTGGGAATTTCGGGATGGAAAGGGAGGAAAGGGGTCGGGAGGGATCGGGATATTCCGAGCTCGGAATCTTCTGAGCTCGGAATTCCAGGATTTGGGAATGTCGAGCTCGGAATTCCAGGATTTGGGAATGAGAAGCGAGTAAAGGGATCGGATGGGATTGGGATACTCCGATCTTGGAATGATATCTGGGAATTTCGGGATGGAAAGGGAGGAAAGGGGTCGGGTGGGATCGGGATCTTCCGAGCTCGGAATCTTCTGAGCTCGGAATTCCAGGATTTGGGAATGACGAGCTCGGAATTCCAGGATTTGGGAATGGGAAGCGAGGAAAGGGATCGGATGGGATCGGAATGTTCGGATATTGGGATTCTATCTGGGAATTTCGGGATGGAAAGGGAGGAAAGGGATCGGATGGGATCGGGATATTTCGAGCTCGGAATCTTCTGAGCTCGGAATTCCAGGATTTGGGAATGACGAGCTCGGAATTCCAGGATTTGGGAATGGGAAGCGAGGAAAGGGATCGGATGGGATCGGGATACTCTGATCTTGGAATGATATCTGGGAATTTCGGGATGGGAAGGGAGGAAAGGAGTCGGATGGGATCGGGATATTCCGATCTCGGAATCTTCTGAGCTCGGAATTCCAGGATTTGGGAATGACGAGCTCGGAATTCCAGGATTTGGGAATGGGAAGCGAGGAAAGGGATCAGATGGGATCGGGATACTCCGATCTTGGAATGATATCTGGGAATTTCGGGTTGGAAAGGGAGGAAAGGGATCGGATGGGATGGGAATATTCTGAGCTCGGAATCTTCCGAGCTCGGAATTCCAGGATTTGGGAATGACGAGCTCGGAATTCCAGGATTTGGGAATGGGAAGCGAGGAAAGGGATCGGATGGGATCGGAATCTTCGGATATTGGGATTATATCTGGGAATTTCGGGATGGAAAGGGAGGAAAGGGGTCGGGTGGGATGGGAATCTTCCGAGCTCGGAATCTTCTGAGCTCGGAATTCCAGGATTTGGGAATGACGAGATCGGAATTCCAGGATTTGGGAATGGGAAGCGAGGAAAGGGATCGGATGGGATCGGGATACTCCGATCTTGGAATGATATCTGGGAATTTCGGGATGGAAAGGGAGGAAAGGGGTCGGGTGGGATGGGAATCTTCCGATCTCGGAATCTTCCGAGCTCGGAATTCCAGGATTTGGGAATGACAAGCTCGGAATTCCAGGATTTGGGAATGGGAAGCGAGGAATGGGATCGGATGGGATCGGAATGTTCCATATCGGGATTCTATCTGGGAATTTCGGGATGGAAAGGGAGGAAAGGGGTCGGGAGGGAGCGGGATATTCCAAGCTCGGAATCATCTGAGCTCGGAATTCCAGGATTTGGGAATGACGAGCTCGGAATTCCAGGATTTGGGAATGAGAAGCGAGGAAAGGGATCGGATGGGATCGGAATGTTCGGATATTGGGATTATATCTAGGAATTTCGGGATGGAAAGGGAGGAAAGGGGTCGGATGGGATCGGGATATTCCGAGCTCGGAATCTTCAGAGCTCGGAATTCCAGGATTTGGGAATGACGAGCTCGGAATTCCAGGATTTGGGAATGGGAAGCGAGGAAAGGGATCGGATGGGATCGGGATATTCCGATCTTGGAATGATATCCGGGAATTTCGGGATGGAAAGGGAGGAAAGGGGTCGGGTGGAATGGGAATATTCCGATCTCGGAATCTTCTGAGCTCGGAATTCCAGGATTTGGGAATGTCGAGCTCGGAATTCCAGGATTTGGGAATGGGAAGCGAGGAAAGGGATCGGATGGGATCGGGATACTCCGATCTTGGAATGGTATCTGGGAATTTGGGAATGGAAAGGGAGGAAAGGGGTCGGGTGGGATCGGGATATTCCGAGCTCGGAATCTTCTGAGCTCGGAATTCCAGGATTTGGGAATGACGAGCTCGGAATTCCAGGATTTGGGATTGGGAAGCGAGGAAAGGGATCGGATGGGATCGGAATACTCCGATCTTGGAATGATATCTGGGAATTTCGGGATGGAAAGGGAGGAAAGGGGTCGGATGGGATAGGATATTCCGAGCTTGGAATCTTCTGAGCTCAGAATTCCAGGATTTGGGAATGACGAGCTCGGAATTCCAGGATTTGGGAATGGGAAGCGAGGAAAGGGATCGGATGGGATCGGGATACTCCGATCTTGGAATGATATCTGGGAATTTCGGGATGGAAAGGGAGGAAAGGGGTCGGATGGGATGGGAATATTCTGAGATCGGAATCTTCTGAGCTCGGAATTCCAGGATTTGGGAATGTCGAGCTCGGAATTCCAGGATTTGGGAATGGGAAGCGAGGAAAGGGATCGGATGGGATCGGAATACTCCGATCTTGGAATGATATCTGGGAATTTCGGGATGGAAAGGGAGGAAAGGGGTCGGGTGGGATCGGGATCTTCCGAGCTCGGAACCTTCTGAGCTCGGAATTCCAGGATTTGGGAATGACGAGCTCGGAATTCCAGGATTTGGGAATGAGAAGCGAGGAAAGGGATCGGATGGGATCGGAATGTTTGGATACTAGGATTCTATCTGGGAATTTCGGGATGGAAAGGGAGGAAAGGGGTCGGGTGGGATCGGGATATTCCGAGCTCGGAATCTTCTGAGCTCGGAATTCCAGGATTTGGGAATGTCGAGCTCGGAATTCCAGGATTTGGGATTGGGAAGCGAGGAAAGGGATCGGATGGGATCGGAATGTTCCGATCTTGGAATGATATCTGGGAATTTCGGGATGGAAAGGGAGGAAAGGGGTCGGGTGGGATGGGAATCTTCCGATCTCGGAATCTTCCGAGCTCGGAATTCCAGGATTTGGGAATGACGAGCTCGGAATTCCAGGATTTGGGAATGGGAAGCGAGGAAAGGGATCGGATGGGATCGGAATGTTTGGATACTGGGATTCTATCTGGGAATTTCGGGATGGAAAGGGAGGAATGGGATCGGGATCTTCCGATCTCGGAATCTTCTGAGCTCGGAATTCCAGGATTTGGGAATCAGGAGCTCGGAATTCCAGGATTTGGGATTGGGAAGCGAGGAAAGGGATCGGATGGGATCGGGATACTCCGATCTTGGAGTGATATCTGGGAATTTCGGGATGGAAAGGGAGGAAAGGGGTCGGGTGGGATGGGAATATTCCGATCTCGGAATCTTCTGAGCTCGGAATTCCAGGATTTGGGAATGACGAGCTCGGAATTCCAGGATTTGGGAATGGGAAGCGAGGAAAGGGATCGGATGGGATCGGAATGTTCTGATATCGGGATTCTATCTGGGAATTTCGGGATGGGAAGGGAGGAAAGGGGTCGGATGGGATCGGGATCTTCCGAGCTCGGAATCTTCTGAGCTCAGAATTCCAGGATTTGGGAATGACGAGCTCGGAATTCCAGGATTTGGGAATGAGAAGGGAGTAAAGGGATCGGATGGGATTGGGATGTTCCGATCTTGGAATGATATCTGGGAATTTCGGGATGGAAAGGGAGGAATGGGATAAGGAGGGATCGGGATCTTCCGAGCTCGGAATCTTCGGAGCTCGGAATTCCAGGATTTGGGAATGACGAGCTCGGAATTCCAGGATTTGGGAATGGGAAGCGAGGAAAGGGATCGGATGGGATCGGAATCTTCGGATATCGGGATTATATCTGGGAATTTCGGGATGGAAAGGGAGGAAAGGGGTCGGATGGGATGGGAATATTCCGAGCTCGGAATCTTCTGAGCTCGGAATTCCAGGATTTGGGAATGTCGAGCTCGGAATTCCAGGATTTGGGAATGGGAAGCGAGGAAAGGGATCGGATGGGATCGGAATGTTCCGATCTTGGAATGATATCTGGGAATTTCGGGATGGAAAGGGAGGAAAGGGGTCGGATGGGATCGGGATATTCCTATCTCGGAATCTTCTGAGCTCGGAATTCCAGGATTTGGGAATGACGAGCTCGGAATTCCAGGATTTGGGAATGGGAAGGGAGGAAAGGGATCGGATGGGATCGGGATGTTCCGATCTTGGAATGATATCTGGGAATTTCGGGATGGAAAGGGAGGAAAGGGGTCGGGTGGGATTGGGATCTTCCGAGCTCGGAATCTTCTGAGCTCGGAATTCCAGGATTTGGGAATGACGAGCTCGGAATTCCAGGATTTGGGAATGGGAAAGGAGGAAAGGGATCGGATGGGATCGGGATGTTCCGATCTTGGAATGATATCTGGGAATTTGGGAATGGGAAGGGAGGAAAGGGGTCGGGTGGGATCGGGATATTCCGAGCTCGGAATCTTCTGAGCTCGGAATTCCAGGATTTGGGAATGTCGAGCTCGGAATTCCAGGATTTGGGAATGAGAAGGGAGGAAAGGGATCGGATGGGATCGGAATCTTCGGATATTGGGATTCTATCTGGGAATTTCGGGATGGAAAGGGAGGAAAGGGATCGGGAGGGATCGGGATATTCCGAGCTCGGAATCTTCTGAGCTCGGAATTCCAGGATTTGGGAATGTCGAGCTCGGAATTCCAGGATTTGGGAATGGGAAGCGAGGAAAGGGATCGGATGGGATCGGAATCTTCGGATATTGGGATTATATCTGGGAATTTCGGGATGGAAAGGGAGGAATGGGATCGGGATATTCGGAGCTCGGAATCTTCTGAGCTCGGAATTCCAGGATTTGGGAATGACGAGCTCGGAATTCCAGGATTTGGGAATGGGAAGCGAGGAAAGGGATCGGATGGGATCGGAATGTTCCGATCTTGGAATGATATCTGGGAATTTCGGGATGGAAAGGGAGGAAAGGGATCGGGTGGGATCGGGATCTTCCGAGCTCGGAATCTTCTGAGCTCAGAATTCCAGGATTTGGGAATGTCGAGCTCGGAATTCCAGGATTTGGGAATGGGAAGCGAGGAAAGGGATCGGATGGGATCGGAATGTTCGGATATTGGGATTATATCTGGGAATTTCGGGATGGAAAGGGAGGAAAGGGGTCGGGTGGGATGGGATTATTCTGAGCTCGGAATCTTCTGAGCTCGGAATTCCAGGATTTGGGAATGACGAGCTCGGAATTCCAAGATTTGGGAATGAGAAGCGAGGAAAGGGATCGGATGGGATCGGAATCTTTGGATATCGGGATTCTATCTGGGAATTTCAGGATGGAAAGGGAGGAATGGGATCGGTTGGGATCGGAATCATCCGAGCTCGGAATCTTCTGAGCTCGGAATTCCAGGATTTGGGAATGACGAGCTCGGAATTCCAGGATTTGGGATTGGGAAGCGAGGAAAGGGATCGGATGGGATCGGGATACTCCGATCTTGGAATGATATCTGGGAATTTCGGGATGGAAAGGGAGGAAAGGGGTCGGGTGGGATCGGAATATTCCGAGCTTGGAATATTCTGAGCTCAGAATTCCAGGATTTGGGAATGACGAGCTCGGAATTCCAGGATTTGGGAATGGGAAGCGAGGAAAGGGATCGGATGGGATCGGAATCTTTGGATATTGGGATTCGATCTGGGAATTTCGGGATGGAAAGGGAGGAAAGGGGTCGGATGGGATCGGGATAATCCGAGCTCGGAATCTTCTGAGCTCGGAATTCCAGGATTTGGGAATGACGAGCTCGGAATTCCAGGATTTGGGAATGGGAAGCGAGGAAAGGGATCGGATGGGATCGGGATGTTCGGATATTGGGATTCTATCTGGGAATTTCGGGATGGAAAGGGAGGAATGGGATCGGAAGGGATGTGAATATTCCGAGCTCGGAATCTTCTGAGCTCGGAATTCCAGGATTTGGGAATGACGAGCTCGGAATTCCAGGATTTGGGAATGGGAAGGGAGGAAAGGGATCGGATGGATCGGAATCTTCGGATATCGGGATTATATCTGGGAATTTCGGGATGGAAAGGGAGGAAAGGGGTCGGGTGGGATCGGGATATTCGGAGCTCGGAATCTTCAGAGCTCGGAATTCCAGGATTTGGGAATGTCGAGCTCGGAATTCCAGGATTTGGGAATGAGAAGCGAGGAAAGGGATCGGAATGTTCGGATATTGGGATTCTATCTGGGAATTTCGGGATGGAAAGGGAGGAAAGGGGTCGGGTGGGATCGGGATATTCCGAGCTCGGAATCTTCTGAGCTCGGAATTCCAGGATTTGGGAATGACGAGCTCGGAATTCCAGGATTTGGGAATGGGAAGCGAGGAAAGGGATCGGATGGGATCGGGATACTCCGATCTTGGAATGATATCTGGGAATTTCGGGATGGAAAGGGAGGAAAGGGATCGGGAGGGATGGGAATATTCCGAGCTCGGAATCTTCTGAGCTCGGAATTCCAGGATTTGGGAATGACGAGCTCGGAATTCCAGGATTTGGGAATGGGAAGCGAGGAAAGGGATCGGATGGGATCGGAATGTTCCGATCTTGGAATGATATCTGGGAATTTCGGGATGGAAAGGGAGGAATGGGTTAAGGAGGGATCGGGATCTTCCGAGCTCGGAATCTTCTGAGCTCGGAATTCCAGGATTTGGGAATGACGAGCTCGGAATTCCAGGATTTGGGAATGGGAAGCGAGGAAAGGGATCGGATGGGATCGGAATGTTCCGATCTTGGAATGATATCTGGGAATTTCGGGATGGAAAGGGAGGAAAGGGGTCGGGTGGGATCGGGATCTTCCGAGCTCGGAATCTTCTGAGCTCGGAATTCCAGGATTTGGGAATGTCGAGCTCGGAATTCCAGGATTTGGGAATGGGAAGCGAGGAAAGGGATCGGATGGGATCGGAATGTTCGGATATTGGGATTATATCTGGGAATTTCGGGATGGAAAGGGAGGAAAGGGGTCGGGTGGGATCGGGATATTCCGAGCTGGGAATCTTCTGAGCTCGGAATTCCAGGATTTGGGAATGACGAGCTCGGAATTCCAGGATTTGGGATTGGGAAGCGAGGAAAGGGATCGGATGGGATCGGAATACTCCGATCTTGGAATGATATCTGGGAATTTGGGAATGGAAAGGGAGGAAAGGGGTCGGGTGGGATCGGGATATTCCGAGCTCGGAATCTTCTGAGCTCGGAATTCCAGGATTTGGGAATGACGAGCTCGGAATTCCAGGATTTGGGATTGGGAAGCGAGGAAAGGGATCGGATGGGATCGGAATGTTCGGATATCGGGATTATATCTGGGAATTTCGGGATGGAAAGGGAGGAAAGGGGTCGGGTGGGATGGGAATATTCCGAGCTCGGAATCTTCTGAGCTCGGAATTCCAGGATTTGGGAATGACGAGCTCGGAATTCCAGGATTTGGGAATGGGAAGCGAGGAAAGGGATCGGATGGGATCGGAATCTTCGGATATTGGGATTATATCTGGGAATTTCGGGATGGAAAGGGAGGAAAGGGATCGGGTGGGATCGGGATATTCCGAGCTCGGAATCTTCTGAGCTCGGAATTCCAGGATTTGGGAATGACGAGCTCGGAATTCCAGGATTTGGGAATGGGAAGCGAGGAAAGGGATCGGATGGGATCGGGATGTTCGGATATTGGGATTCTATCTGGGAATTTCGGGATGGAAAGGGAGGAATGGGATCGGAAGGGATGTGAATATTCCGAGCTCGGAATCTTCTGAGCTCGGAATTCCAGGATTTGGGAATGACGAGCTCGGAATTCCAGGATTTGGGAATGGGAAGGGAGGAAAGGGATCGGATGGATCGGAATCTTCGGATATCGGGATTATATCTGGGAATTTCGGGATGGAAAGGGAGGAAAGGGGTCGGGTGGGATCGGGATATTCGGAGCTCGGAATCTTCAGAGCTCGGAATTCCAGGATTTGGGAATGACGAGCTCGGAATTCCAGGATTTGGGAATGGGAAGCGAGGAAAGGGATCGGATGGGATCGGAATCTTCGGATATTGGGATTATATCTGGGAATTTCGGGATGGAAAGGGAGGAAAGGGATCGGGTGGGATCGGGATATTCCGAGCTCGGAATCTTCTGAGCTCGGAATTCCAGGATTTGGGAATGACGAGCTCGGAATTCCAGGATTTGGGATTGGGAAGCGAGGAAAGGGATCGGATGGGATCGGAATCTTCGGATATTGGGATTCTATCTGGGAATTTCGGGATGGAAAGGGAGGAAAGGGGTCGGGTGGGATCGGGATATTCCGATCTCGGAATCTTCTGAGCTCGGAATTCCAGGATTTGGGAATGACGAGCTCGGAATTCCAGGATTTGGGAATGGGAAGTGAGGAAAGGGATCGGATGGGATCGGAATGTTCGGATATTGGGATTATATCTGGGAATTTCGGGATGGAAAGGGAGGAAAGGGGTCGGGTGGGATGGGAATATTCCGAGCTCGGAATCTTCTGAGCTCGGAATTCCAGGATTTGGGAATCAGGAGCTCGGAATTCCAGGATTTGGGAATGGGAAGCGAGGAAAGGGATCGGATGGGATCGGAATACTCCGATCTTGGAATGATATCTGGGAATTTCGGGATGGAAAGGGAGGAAAGGGGTCGGGTGGGATCGGGATCTTCCGAGGGATACTCCGATCTTGGAATGATATCTGGGAATTTCGGGATGGGAAGGGAGGAAAGGGGTCCGAAGGGTTGGGATCTTCCGAGCTCGGAATCTTCTGAGCTCGGAATTCCAGGATTTGGGAATGACGAGCTCGGAATTCCAGGATTTGGGAATGGGAAGCGAGGAAAGGGATCGGATGGGATCGGAATGTTCGGATATTGGGATTCTATCTGGGAATTTCGGGATGGAAAGGGAGGAAAGGGGTCGGGTGGGATGGGAATATTCCGAGCTCGAAACCTTCTGAGCTCGGAATTCCAGGATTTGGGAATGACGAGCTCGGAATTCCAGGATTTGGGAATGGGAAGCGAGGAAAGGGATCGGATGGGATCGGAATCTTTGGATATTGGGATTCTATCTGGGAATTTCGGGATGGAAAGGGAGGAAAGGGGTCGGGTGGGATCGGGATATTCCGAGCTCGGAATCTTCTGAGCTCGGAATTCCAGGATTTGGGAATGACGAGCTCGGAATTCCAGGATTTGGGAATGGGAAGCGAGGAAAGGGATCGGATGGGATTGGAATGCTCCGATCTTGGAATGATATCTGGGAATTTCGGGATGGAAAGGGAGGAAAGGGATCGGATGGGATGGGAATATTCCGAGCTCGGAATCTTCTGAGCTCGGAATTCCAGGATTTGGGAATGACGAGCTCGGAATTCCAGGATTTGGGAATGGGAAGCGAGGAAAGGGATCGGATGGGATCGGAATCTTCGGATATTGGGATTCTATCTGGGAATTTCGGGATGGAAAGGGAGGAAAGGGATCGGGTGGGATTGGGATATTCCGAGCTCGGTATCTACTGAGCTCGGAATTCCAGGATTTGGGAATGACGAGCTCGGAATTCCAGGATTTGGGAATGGGAAGCGAGGAAAGGGATCGGATGGGATCGGAATCTTCGGATATTGGGATTCGATCTGGGAATTTCGGGATGGAAAGGGAGGAAAGGGGTCGGGTGGGATGGGAATATTCCGAGCTCGGAATCTTCTGAGCTCAGAATTCCAGGATTTGGGAATGTCGAGCTCGGAATTCCAGGAT
This sequence comes from Callipepla californica brunnescens, assembly GCA_023055505.1. NCBI lineage: Eukaryota > Metazoa > Chordata > Aves > Galliformes > Odontophoridae > Callipepla > Callipepla californica. The sequence goes on along the minus strand of JALIRH010000237.1, from coordinate 63,002 downwards.
TTGGGATTGGGAAGCGAGGAAAGGGATCCGATGGGATCGGAATCTTTGGATATTGGGATTATATCTGGGAATTTCGGGATGGAAAGGGAGGAAAGGGATCGGGTGGGATCGGGATATTCCGAGCTCGGAATCTTCTGAGCTCGGAATTCCAGGATTTGGGAATGACGAGCTCGGAATTCCAGGATTTGGGAACGGGAAGCGAGGAAAGGGATCGGATGGGATCGGATATTGGGATTCTATCTGGGAATTTCGGGATGGAAAGGGAGGAAAGGGGCCGGGTGGGATGGGAATATTCCGAGCTCGGAATCTTCTGTGCTCGGAATTCCAGGATTTGGGAATGACGAGCTCGGAATTCCAGGATTTGGGAATGACGAGCTCGGAATTCCAGGATTTGGGAATGAGAAGCGAGGAAAGGGATCGGATGGGATTGGAATGCTCCGATCTTGGAATGATATCTGGGAATTTGGGAATGGAAAGGGAGGAAAGGGGTCAAGTGGGATCGGGATATTCCGAGCTCGGAATCTTCTGAGCTCGGAATTCCAGGATTTGGGAATGTCGAGCTCGGAATTCCAGGATTTGGGAATGGGAAGTGAGGAAAGGGAGCGGATGGGATCGGAATGTTCCGATCTTGGGATTATATCTGGGAATTTCGGGATGGGAAGGGAGGGAAGGGGTCGGGTGGGATGGGATTATTCTGAGCTCGGAATCTTCTGAGCTCGGAATTCCAGGATTTGGGAATGACGAGCTCGGAATTCCAGGATTTGGGAATGGGAAGCGATAAAGGGATCGGATGGGATCGGAATGTTCCGATCTTGGAATGATATCTGGGAATTTGGGAATGGAAAGGGAGGAAAGGGGTCGGGAGGGATCGGGATCTTCCGAGCTCGGAATCTTCTGAGCTCGGAATTCCAGGATTTGGGAATGACGAGCTCGGAATTCCAGGATTTGGGAATGGGAAGCGAGGAAAGGGATCGGATGGGATCGGAATCTTCGGATATTGGGATTCTATCTGGGAATTTCGGGATGGAAAGGGAGGAAAGGGGTCGGGTGGGATCGGGATATTCCGATCTCGGAATCTTCTGAGCTCGGAATTCCAGGATTTGGGAATGACGAGCTCGGAATTCCAGGATTTGGGAATGGGAAGTGAGGAAAGGGATCGGATGGGATCGGAATGTTCGGATATTGGGATTATATCTGGGAATTTCGGGATGGAAAGGGAGGAAAGGGGTCGGGTGGGATGGGAATATTCCGAGCTCGGAATCTTCTGAGCTCGGAATTCCAGGATTTGGGAATCAGGAGCTCGGAATTCCAGGATTTGGGAATGGGAAGCGAGGAAAGGGATCGGATGGGATCGGAATACTCCGATCTTGGAATGATATCTGGGAATTTCGGGATGGAAAGGGAGGAAAGGGGTCGGGTGGGATCGGGATCTTCCGAGGGATACTCCGATCTTGGAATGATATCTGGGAATTTCGGGATGGGAAGGGAGGAAAGGGGTCCGAAGGGTTGGGATCTTCCGAGCTCGGAATCTTCTGAGCTCGGAATTCCAGGATTTGGGAATGACGAGCTCGGAATTCCAGGATTTGGGAATGGGAAGCGAGGAAAGGGATCGGATGGGATCGGAATGTTCGGATCTTGGAATGATATCTGGGAATTTCGGGATGGGAAGGGAGGGAATGGGGTCGGAAGGGATCGGGATATTCCGAGCTCGGAATCTTCTGAGCTCGGAATTCCAGGATTTGGGAATGACGAGCTCGGAATTCCAGGATTTGGGAATGGGAAGCGAGGAAAGGGATCGGATGGGATCGGAATCTTCGGATATTGGGATTCTATCTGGGAATTTTGGGATGGAAAGGGAGGAAAGGGGTCGGGTGGGATGGGAATATTCGGAGCTCGGAATCTTCAGAGCTCGGAATTCCAGGATTTGGGAATGACGAGCTCGGAATTCCAGGATTTGGGAATGGGAAGCGAGGAAAGGGATCGGATGGGATCGGAATGTTCCGATCTTGGAATGATATCTGGGAATTTCGGGATGGGAAGGGAGGAAAGGGGTCGGGTGGGATCGGGATATTCCGAGCTCGGAATCTTCTGAGCTCGGAATTCCAGGATTTGGGAATGACGAGCTCGGAATTCCAGGATTTGGGATTGGGAAGCGAGGAATGGGATCGGATGGGATCGGAATGTTCCGATCTTGGAATGATATCTGGGAATTTCGGGATGGAAAGGGAGGAAAGGGGTCGGGTGGGATGGGAATCTACCGAGCTCGGAATCTTCTGAGCTCGGAATTCCAGGATTTGGGAATGACGAGCTCGGAATTCCAGGATTTGGGATTGGGAAGGGAGGAAAGGGATCGGATGGGATCGGAATCTTCGGATATTGGGATTATATTTGGGAATTTCGGGATGGAAAGGGAGGAAAGGGATCGGGTGGGATGGGAATATTCCGATCTCGGAATCTTCTGAGCTCGGAATTCCAGGATTTGGGAATGACGAGCTCGGAATTCCAGGATTTGGGAATGGGAAGCGAGGAAAGGGATCGGATGGGATCGGGATACTCCGATCTTGGAATGATATCTGGGAATTTCGGGATGGAAAGGGAGGAATGGGATCGGGATATTCCGATCTCGGAATCTTCTGAGCTCGGAATTCCAGGATTTGGGAATGACGAGCTCGGAATTCCAGGATTTGGGAATGAGAAGCGAGGAAAGGGATTGGATGGGATCGGAATCTTCGGATATTGGGATTATATCTGGGAATTTCGGGATGGAAAGGGAGGAAAGGGGTCGGATGGGATGGGAATCTTCCGAGCTTGGAATCTTCTGAGCTCGGAATTCCAGGATTTGGGAATGACGAGCTCGGAATTCCAGGATTTGGGAATGGGAAGCGAGGAAAGGGATCGGATGGGATCGGGATATTCCGATCTTGGAATGATATCTGGGAATTTCGGGATGGGAAGAGAGGAAAGGGGTCGGGAGGGATCGGGATATTCCGAGCTCGGAATCTTCTGAGCTCGGAATTCCAGGATTTGGGAATGGGAAGCGAGGAAAGGGATCGGATGGGATCGGGATGTTCCGATCTTGGAATGATATCTGGGAATTTCGGGATGGAAAGGGAGGAATGGGTTAAGGAGGGATCGGGATATTCCGAGCTCGGAATCTTCTGAGCTCGGAATTCCAGGATTTGGGAATGTCGAGCTCGGAATTCCAGGATTTGGGAATGGGAAGTGAGGAAAGGGATCGGATGGGATCGGAATCTTCGGATATTGGGATTATATCTGGGAATTTCGGGATGGAAAGGGAGGAAAGGGGTCGGGTGGGATCGGGATATTCCGAGCTCGGAATCTTCTGAGCTCGGAATTCCAGGATTTGGGAATGACGAGCTCGGAATTCCAGGATTTGGGAATGGGAAGCGAGGAAAAGGGATCGGATGGGATCGGGATACTTCGATCTTGGAATGATATCTGGGAATTTCGGGATGGGAAGGGAGGAATGGGTTAAGGAGGGATCGGGATATTCCGAGCTCGGAATCTTCTGAGCTCGGAATTCCAGGATTTGGGAATGACGAGCTCGGAATTCCAGGATTTGGGAATGGGAAGCGAGGAAAGGGATCGGATGGGATCGGAATGTTCAGATATTGGGATTATATCTGGGAATTTCGGGATGGAAAGGGAGGAAAGGGGTCGGATGGGATGGGAATATTCCGAGCTCGGAATCTTCTGAGCTCGGAATTCCAGGATTTGGGAATGACGAGCTCGGAATTCCAGGATTTGGGAATGGGAAGCGAGGAAAGGGATCGGATGGGATTGGGATACTCCGATCTTGGAATGATATCTGGGAATTTCGGGATGGAAAGGGAGGAAAGGGATCGGAAGGGATTGGGATATTCCGAGCTCGGAATCTTCTGAGCTCGGAATTCCAGGATTTGGGAATGACGAGCTCGGAATTCCAGGATTTGGGAATGGGAAGGGAGGAAAGGGATCGGATGGGATCGGGATGTTCGGATCTTGGAATGATATCTGGGAATTTGGGAATGGGAAGGGAGGAAAGGGGTCGGATGGGATCGGGATATTCGGAGCTCGGAATCTTCTGAGCTCGGAATTCCAGGATTTGGGAATGACGAGCTCGGAATTCCAGGATTTGGGAATGGGAAGCGAGGAAAGGGATCGGATGGATTCGGGATACTCCGATCTTGGAATGATATCTGGGAATTTCGGGATGGAAACGGAGGAAAGGGGTCGGGTGGGATCGGGATATTCCGATCTCGGAATCTTCTGAGCTCGGAATTCCAGGATTTGGGAATGACGAGCTCGGAATTCCAGGATTTGGGAATGGGAAGCGAGGAAAGGGATCGGATGGGATCGGAATGTTCCGATATTGGGATTATATCTGGGAATTTCGGGATGGAAAGGGAGGAAAGGGGTCGGGTGGGATGGGAATATTCTGAGCTCGGAATCTTCTGAGCTCGGAATTCCAGGATTTGGGAATGACGAGCTCGGAATTCCAGGATTTGGGAATGGGAAGCGAGGAAAGGGATCGGATGGGATCGGAATCTTTGGATATTGGGATTCTATCTGGGAATTTCGGGATGGAAAGGGAGGAAAGGGGTCGGGTGGGATCGGGATATTCCGAGCTCGGAATCTTCTGAGCTCGGAATTCCAGGATTTGGGAATGACGAGCTCGGAATTCCAGGATTTGGGAATGGGAAGCGAGGAAAGGGATTCGGATGGGATTGGAATGCTCCGATCTTGGAATGATATCTGGGAATTTCGGGATGGAAAGGGAGGAAAGGGATCGGATGGGATGGGAATATTCCGAGCTCGGAATCTTCTGAGCTCGGAATTCCAGGATTTGGGAATGACGAGCTCGGAATTCCAGGATTTGGGAATGGGAAGCGAGGAAAGGGATCGGATGGGATCGGAATCTTCGGATATTGGGATTCTATCTGGGAATTTCGGGATGGAAAGGGAGGGAAAGGGATCGGGTGGGATTGGGATATTCCGAGCTCGGTATCTACTGAGCTCGGAATTCCAGGATTTGGAATGACGAGCTCGGAATTCCAGGATTTGGGAATGGGAAGCGAGGAAAGGGATCGGATGGGATCGGAATCTTCGGATATTGGGATTCGATCTGGGAATTTCGGGATGGAAAGGGAGGAAAGGGGTCGGGTGGGATGGGAATATTCCGAGCTCGGAATCTTCTGAGCTCAGAATTCCAGGATTTGGGAATGTCGAGCTCGGAATTCCAGGATTTGGGATTGGGAAGCGAGGAAAGGGATCCGATGGGATCGGAATCTTTGGATATTGGGATTATATCTGGGAATTTCGGGATGGAAAGGGAGGAAAGGGATCGGGTGGGATCGGGATATTCCGAGCTCGGAATCTTCTGAGCTCGGAATTCCAGGATTTGGGAATGACGAGCTCGGAATTCCAGGATTTGGGAATGGGAAGCGAGGAAAGGGGATCGGATGGGATCGGATATTGGGATTCTATCTGGGAAATTTCGGGATGGAAAGGGAGGAAAGGGGCCGGGTGGGATGGGAATATTCCGAGCTCGGAATCTTCTGTGCTCGGAATTCCAGGATTTGGGAATGACGAGCTCGGAATTCCAGGATTTGGGAATGACGAGCTCGGAATTCCAGGATTTGGGAATGAGAAGCGAGGAAAGGGATCGGATGGGATTGGAATGCTCCGATCTTGGAATGATATCTGGGAATTTGGGAATGGAAAGGGAGGAAAGGGGTCAAGTGGGATCGGGATATTCCGAGCTCGGAATCTTCTGAGCTCGGAATTCCAGGATTTGGGAATGTCGAGCTCGGAATTCCAGGATTTGGGAATGGGAAGTGAGGAAAGGGAGCGGATGGGATCGGAATGTTCCGATCTTGGGATTATATCTGGGAATTTCGGGATGGGAAGGGAGGGAAGGGGTCGGGTGGGATGGGATTATTCTGAGCTCGGAATCTTCTGAGCTCGGAATTCCAGGATTTGGGAATGACGAGCTCGGAATTCCAGGATTTGGGAATGGGAAGCGATAAAGGGATCGGATGGGATCGGAATGTTCCGATCTTGGAATGATATCTGGGAATTTGGGAATGGAAAGGGAGGAAAGGGGTCGGGAGGGATCGGGATCTTCCGAGCTCGGAATCTTCTGAGCTCGGAATTCCAGGATTTGGGAATGACGAGCTCGGAATTCCAGGATTTGGGAATGGGAAGCGAGGAAAGGGATCGGATGGGATCGGAATCTTCGGATATTGGGATTCTATCTGGGAATTTCGGGATGGAAAGGGAGGAAAGGGGTCGGGTGGGATCGGGATATTCCGATCTCGGAATCTTCTGAGCTCGGAATTCCAGGATTTGGGAATGACGAGCTCGGAATTCCAGGATTTGGGAATGGGAAGTGAGGAAAGGGATCGGATGGGATCGGAATGTTCGGATATTGGGATTATATCTGGGAATTTCGGGATGGAAAGGGAGGAAAGGGGTCGGGTGGGATGGGAATATTCCGAGCTCGGAATCTTCTGAGCTCGGAATTCCAGGATTTGGGAATCAGGAGCTCGGAATTCCAGGATTTGGGAATGGGAAGCGAGGAAAGGGATCGGATGGGATCGGAATACTCCGATCTTGGAATGATATCTGGGAATTTCGGGATGGAAAGGGAGGAAAGGGGTCGGGTGGGATCGGGATCTTCCGAGGGATACTCCAATCTTGGAATGATATCTGGGAATTTCGGGATGGGAAGGGAGGAAAGGGGTCCGAAGGGTTGGGATCTTCCGAGCTCGGAATCTTCTGAGCTCGGAATTCCAGGATTTGGGAATGACGAGCTCGGAATTCCAGGATTTGGGAATGGGAAGCGAGGAAAGGGATCGGATGGGATCGGAATGTTCGGATCTTGGAATGATATCTGGGAATTTCGGGATGGGAAGGGAGGGAATGGGGGTCGGAAGGGATCGGGATATTCCGAGCTCGGAATCTTCTGAGCTCGGAATTCCAGGATTTGGGAATGACGAGCTCGGAATTCCAGGGATTTGGGAATGGAAGCGAGGAAAGGGGATCGGATGGGATCGGAATCTTCGGATATTGGGATTCTATCTGGGAATTTTGGGATGGAAAGGGAGGAAAGGGGTCGGGTGGGATGGGAATATTCGGAGCTCGGAATCTTCAGAGCTCGGAATTCCAGGATTTGGGAATGACGAGCTCGGAATTCCAGGATTTGGGAATGGGAAGCGAGGAAAGGGATCGGATGGGATCGGAATGTTCCGATCTTGGAATGATATCTGGGAATTTCGGGATGGGAAGGGAGGAAAGGGGTCGGGTGGGATCGGGATATTCCGAGCTCGGAATCTTCTGAGCTCGGAATTCCAGGATTTGGGAATGACGAGCTCGGAATTCCAGGATTTGGGAATGGGAAGCGAGGAAAGGGATCGGATGGGATCGGAATGTTCGGATCTTGGAATGATATCTGGGAATTTCGGGATGGGAAGGGAGGGAATGGGGTCGGAAGGGATCGGGATATTCCGAGCTCGGAATCTTCTGAGCTCGGAATTCCAGGATTTGGGAATGACGAGCTCGGAATTCCAGGATTTGGGAATGGGAAGCGAGGAAAGGGATCGGATGGGATCGGAATCTTTGGATATTGGGATTCTATCTGGAATTTCGGGATGGAAAGGGAGGAAAGGGGTCGGGTGGGATGGGAATACTCCGATCTCGGAATCTTCTGAGCTCGGAATTCCAGGATTTGGGAATGCCGAGCTCGGAATTCCAGGATTTGGGAATGGGAAGCGAGGAAAGGGATCGGATGGGATCGGGATGTTCTGATCTTGGAATGATATCCGGGAATTTCGGGATGGGAAGGGAGGAAAGGGGGTCGGGATATTCCGAGCTCGGAATCTTCTGAGCTCGGAATTCCAGATTTGGGAATGACGAGCTCGGAATTCCAGGATTTGGGAATGGGAAGCGAGGAAAGGGATCGGATGGGATCGGGATACTCCGATCTTGGAATGATATCTGGGAATTTCGGGATGGAAAGGGAGGAAAGGGGTCGGGAGGGATCGGGATATTCCGAGCTCGGAATCTTCTGAGCTCGGAATTCCAGGATTTGGGAATGACGAGCTCGGAATTCCAGGATTTGGGAATGGGAAGCGAGGAAAGGGATCGGATGGGATCGGGATACTCCGATCTTGGAATGATATCTGGGAATTTCGGGATGGAAAGGGAGGAAAGGGATCGGATGGGATCGGGATATTCCGAGCTCGGAATCTTCAGAGCTCGGAATTCCAGGATTTGGGAATGACGAGCTCGGAATTCCAGGATTTGGGAATGGGAAGCGAGGAAAGGGATCGGATGGGATCGGGATACTCCGATCTTGGAATGATATCTGGGAATTTCGGGATGGAAAGGGAGGAAAGGGGTCGGAAGGGATCGGGATCTTCCGAGCTCGGAATCTTCTGAGCTCGGAATTCCAGGATTTGGGAATGACGAGCTCGGAATTCCAGGATTTGGGAATGAGAAGCGAGGAAAGGGATTGGATGGGATCGGAATATTCGGATATTGGGATTATATCTGGGAATTTCGGGATGGAAAGGGAGGAAAGGGGTCGGATGGGATGGGAATCTTCCGAGCTTGGAATCTTCTGAGCTCGGAATTCCAGGATTTGGGAATGACGAGCTCGGAATTCCAGGATTTGGGAATGGGAAGCGAGGAAAGGGATCGGATGGGATCGGGATACTCCGATATTGGGATTATATCTGGGAATTTCGGGATGGAAAGGGAGGAAAGGGGTCGGATGGGATAGGATATTCCGAGCTTGGAATATTCTGAGCTCAGAATTCCAGGATTTGGGAATGACGAGCTCGGAATTCCAGGATTTGGGAATGGGAAGCGAGGAAAGGGATCGGATGGGATCGGAATGTTCGGATATCGGGATTCTCTCTGGGAATTTCGGGATGGGAAGGGAGGAAAGGGGTCGGGAGGGATCGGGATATTCCGAGCTCGGAATCTTCTGAGCTCGGAATTCCAGGATTTGGGAATGACGAGCTCGGAATTCCAGGATTTGGGAATGAGAAGCGAGGAAAGGGATCGGATGGGATCGGAATGTTCGGATATCGGGATTCTATCTGGGAATTTCGGGATGGAAAGGGAGGAAAGGGGTCGGGTGGGATCGGGATATTCCGAGCTCGGAATCTTCTGAGCTCGGAATTCCAGGATTTGGGAATCAGGAGCTCGGAATTCCAGGATTTGGGATTGGGAAGCGAGGAAAGGGATCGGATGGGATCGGGATGTTCAGATATTGGAATGATATCTGGGAATTTCGGGATGGAAAGGGAGGAAAGGGGTCGGGTGGGATCGGGATATTCCGAGCTCGGAATCTTCTGAGCTGGGAATTCCAGGATTTGGGAATGACGAGCTCGGAATTCCAGGATTTGGGAATGGGAAGCGAGGAAAGGGATCGGATGGGATCGGAATGTTCCGATCTTGGAATGATATCTGGGAATTTCGGGATGGAAAGGGAGGAATGGGATCGGGATATTCCGATCTCGGAATCTTCTGAGCTCGGAATTCCAGGATTTGGGAATGACGAGCTCGGAATTCCAGGATTTGGGAATGGGAAGCGAGGAAAGGGATCGGATGGGATCGGAATCTTTGGATATTGGGATTATATCTGGGAATTTCGGGATGGAAAGGGAGGAAAGGGGTCGGGAGGGATCGGGATATTCCGAGCTCGGAATCTTCTGAGCTCGGAATTCCAGGATTTGGGAATGACGAGCTCGGAATTCCAGGATTTGGGATTGGGAAGCGAGGAAAGGGATCGGATGGGATCGGGATACTCCGATCTTGGAATGATATCTGGGAATTTCGGGATGGAAAGGGAGGAAAGGGGTCGGGTGGGATCGGGATATTCCGAGCTCGGAATCTTCTGAGCTCGGAATTCCAGGATTTGGGAATCAGGAGCTCGGAATTCCAGGATTTGGGAATGGGAAGCGAGGAAAGGGATCGGATGGGATCGGAATCTTTGGATATTGGGATTATATCTGGGAATTTCGGGATGGAAAGGGAGGAAAGGGGTCGGGAGGGATCGGGATATTCCGAGCTCGGAATCTTCTGAGCTCGGAATTCCAGGATTTGGGAATGACGAGCTCGGAATTCCAGGATTTGGGAATGAGAAGCGAGGAAAGGGATCGGATGGGATCGGAATATTCCGATCTTGGAATGATATCTGGGAATTTCGGGATGGAAAGGGAGGAAAGGGGTCGGGTGGGATCGGGATATTCCCAGCTCGGAATCTTCAGAGCTCGGAATTCCAGGATTTGGGAATGTCGAGCTCGGAATTCCAGGATTTGGGAATGAGAAGCGAGGAAAGGGATCGGATGGGATCGGAATATTCCGATCTTGGAATGATATCTGGGAATTTCGGGTTGGAAAGGGAGGAAAGGGATCAGAAGGGATGGGAATATTCCGATCTCGGAATCTTCTGAGCTCGGAATTCCAGGATTTGGGAATGACGAGCTCGGAATTCCAGGATTTGGGAATGGGAAGCGAGGAAAGGGATCGGATGGGATCGGAATGTTCGGATATCGGGATTATATCTGGGAGTTTCGGGATGGAAAGGGAGGAAAGGGGTCGGGTGGGATCGGGATCTTCCGAGCTCGGAATCTTCTGAGCTCGGAATTCCAGGATTTGGGAATGTCGAGCTCGGAATTCCAGGATTTGGGAATGAGAAGCGAGGAAAGGGATCGGATGGGATCGGGATGTTCCGATCTTGGGATGATATCTGGGAATTTCGGGATGGAAAGAGAGGAAAGGGGTCGGATGGGATAGGGATATTTCGATCTCGGAATCTTCTGAGCTCGGAATTCCAGGATTTGGGAATGTCGAGCTCGGAATTCCAGGATTTGGGATTGGGAAGCGAGGAAAGGGATCGGATGGGATCGGAATCTTCGGATATTGGGATTATATCTGGGAATTTCGGGATGGAAAGGGAGGAAAGGGGTCGGATGGGATAGGATATTCCGAGCTTGGAATATTCTGAGCTCAGAATTCCAGGATTTGGGAATGACGAGCTCGGAATTCCAGGATTTGGGAATGGGAAGCGAGGAAAGGGATCGGATGGGATCGGGATACTCCGATCTTGGAATGATATCTGGGAATTTCGGGATGGAAAGGGAGGAAAGGGATCGGGAGGGATCGGGATCTTCCGAGCTCGGAATCTTCTGAGCTCGGAATTCCAGGATTTGGGAATGACGAGCTCGGAATTCCAGGATTTGGGAATGGGAAGCGAGGTAAGGGATCGGATGGGATCGGGATGTTCCGATATTGGAATGATATCTGGGAATTTCGGGATGGAAAGGGAGGAAAGGGGTCGGGAGGGATCGGGATATTCCGAGCTCGGAATCTTCTGAGCTCGGAATTCCAGGATTTGGGAATGTCGACCTCGGAATTCCAGGATTTGGGAATGGGAAGCGAGGAAAGGGATCGGATGGGATCGGGATACTCCGATATTGGGATTCTATCTGGGAATTTCGGGATGGAAAGGGAGGAAAGGGGTCGGATGGGATGGGAATATTCTGAGATCGGAATCTTCTGAGCTCGGAATTCCAGGATTTGGGAATGACGAGCTCGGAATTCCAGGATTTGGGAATGGGAAGCGAGGAAAGGGATCGGATGGGATCGGAATCTTCGGATATTGGGATTATATCTGGGAATTTCGGGATGGAAAGGGAGGAATGGGTTAAGGAGGGATCGGGATATTCCGAGCTCGGAATCTTCTGAGCTCGGAATTCCAGGATTTGGGAATGTCGAGCTCGGAATTCCAGGATTCGGGAATGCCGTCCCGCTACCTGTAGCACGGGAATTCCACGGCCTGGCTCTCGGGCTGCCCTTCTTCCCTCACCGTCACCTTGGCCAGGTACCAACCGCTGCTTCCTCCGCGCCCGTCGTGGCCGATCCTCACCCTCCTCACCCTCTTCAGGTTCACCGCTTCCACCACGAACTCGTCGGCCTCGGGGGGGGGGAAGGGGGGGGACTTGGGGGGCGCGCCCCATAGATTTGCTCCGCCTGACCCATAGAGGAGCTGTGGGGAGCTCTATGGGTCCCCAGAGCCACATATTTGCCATTCCTGCCCCATAGAGGCGGGATGGGGGCCGTCCTGCCCCATAGATTGCCCATTCCTGCCCCATAGAGGCGGGATGGGGGCCGTCCTGCCCCATAGATTTCCCCCTCCTGCCCCATAGAGGATCTGTGGGGCCAGATGGGGGTCCCCTGCCCCATAGATTTCCTCTGCCTGACCCATAGAGGCAGGATGGGGGTCGCCCTGCCCCATAGATTTCCTCCTCCTGCCCCATAGAGGAGCTGTGAGGCGGGGTGGGGGGTCGCCCTGCCCCATAGATTTCATCCGCCTGACCCATAGGGGCGGGATGGGGGTCGTCCTGCCCCATAGATTGCCCATTCCTGCCCCATAGGGGCGGGATGGGGGTCGTCCTGCCCCATAGATTTCCTCCTCCTGACCCAGAGAGGATCTGTGGGGCGGGATGGGGGTCCCCTGCCCCATAGATTGCCGATTCCTGCGCCATAGCAGATCTGTGGGGCGGGATTGGGGTCCCCTGCCCCATAGATTTCCCCCTCCTGCCCCATAGAGGATCTGTGGGGCCAGATGGGGGTCCCCTGCCCCATAGATTTCCTCTGCCTGACCCATAGAGGCAGGATGGGGGTCGCCCTGCCCCATAGATTTCCTCCTCCTGCCCCATAGAGGAGCTGTGAGGCGGGGTGGGGGTCGCCCTGCCCCATAGATTTCATCCGCCTGACCCATAGGGGTGGGATGGGGGTCCTCCTGCCCCATAGATTGCCGATTCCTGCCCCATAGAGGCAGGATGGGGGTCCCCAGCCCCATAGATTTCCTCTACCTGCCCCATAGAGGCGGGATGGGGGCCGTCCTGCCCCATAGATTGCCCTTTCCTGCCCCATAGAGGCGGGATGGGGGTCGTCCTGCCCCATAGATTGCCCATTCCTGCCCCATAGAGGCGGGATGGGGGTCGCACTGCCCCATAGATTGCCGATTCCTGCCCCATAGAGGCGGGATGGGGGCCATCCTGCCCCATAGATTTCCCATTCCTGCCCCATAGAATATCTGTGGGTCGGGGTGGGGGGCCCCTGCCCCATAGATTGCCGATTCCTGCCCCATAGAGGCGGGATGGGGGCCGTCCTGCCCCATAGATTTCCTCCTCCTGCCCCATAGAGGAGCTGTGAGGCGGGGTGGGGATCGCCCTGCCCCATAGATTTCATCCGCCTGACCCATAGGGGCGGGATGGGGGTCGTCCTGCCCCATAGATTGCCCATTCCTGCCCCATAGAGGCGGGATGGGGGTCCCCTGCCCCATAGATTTCCACTTCCTCGCCCCATAGTGGATCTGTGGGGCGCTCTATGGGTCCCCAGCCCCACATATTTCCCATTCCTGCCCCATAGAGGCGGGATGGGGGCCGTCCTGCCCCATAGATTGCCCATTCCTGCCCCATAGAGGCGGGATGGGGGTCGCCCTGCCCCATAGATTGCCCATTCCTGCCCCATAGAGGCGGGATGGGGGTCCCCTGCCCCATAGGTTTCCCATTCCTGCCCCATAGAGGATCTGTGGGGCGAGCTATGGGGCCCCTGCCCCATAGATTTCCGCTTCCTCGGCCCATAGCTAATCTGTGGGGCACGCTATGGGTCCCCTGCCCCATAGATTTCCTCCTCCTGCCCCATAGAGGCGGGATGGGGGCCGCCCTGCCCCATAGATTGCCCATTCCTGCCCCATAGAGGCGGGATGGGGGTCCCCTGCCCCATAGATTGCCCATTCCTGCCCCATAGAGGATGTGTGGGGCGGGATTGGGGTCCCCTGCCCCATAGATTTCCGATTACTGCCCCATAGAGGCGGGATGGGGGTCGCCCTGCCCCATAGATTGCCCATACCTGCCCCATAGAGGATCTGTGGGGCGGGATGGGGGTCGTCCTGCCCCATAGATTGCCCATTCCTGCCCCATAGAGGCGGGATGGGGGTCGCCCTGCCCCATAGATTGCCCATTCCTGCCCCATAGAGGCGGGATGGGGGTCCCCAGCCCCACACATTTCCACTTCCTCGCCCCATAGCGGATCTATGGGGCGCGCTATGGGTCCCCAGCCCCATAGATTGCCCATTCCTGCCCCATAGCGGATCTATGGGGCCCTCTATGGGTCCCCAGCCCCACACATTTCCACTTCCTCGCCCCATAGCGGATCTATGGGGCAGGATATCAACCCCCCCACCCCCAAACCTCCACTTCCTCGCCCCATAGCGGATCTATGGGGCGCTCTATGGGTCCCCAGCCCCACACATTTCCACTTCCTCGCCCCATAGCGGATCTATGGGGCGCTCTATGGGTCCCCAGCCCCACATATTTCTCATTCCCCGCCCCATAGCGCAAATATGGGTCCCCAGCCCCATAGATTTCCACTTCCTCGCCCCATAGCGGGAATATGAGACCCCCCCACCCCCAAACCTCCACTTCCTCGCCCCATAGCGGACCTATGGGGCGCTCTATGGGTCCCCAGCCCCACACATTTCCACTTCCTCGCCCCATAGCGGATCTATGGGGCAGGATATCAACCCCCCCACCCCCAAACCTCCACTTCCTCGCCCCATAGCGGATCTATGGGGCGCTCTATGGGTCCCCAGCCCCACACATTTCCACTTCCTCGCCCCATAGCGGATCTATGGGGCCCTCTATGGGTCCCCAGCCCCACACATTTCCTCTTCCTCACCCCATAGCGCAAATATGGGTCCCCAGCCCCATAGATTCCCTCCTCCTGCCCCATAGAGGCGGGATGGGGGCCGCCCTGCCCCATAGATTTCCACTTCCACGCCCCATAGCGGGAATATGAGACCCCCCACCCCCAAACCTCCACTTCCTCGCCCCATAGCGGATCTATGGGGCGCTCTATGGGTCCCCAGCCCCACACATTTCCTCTTCCTCGCCCCATAGCGGATCTATGGGGCGCTCTATGGGTCCCCAGCCCCACACATTTCCACTTCCTCGCCCCATAGCGGGAATATGAGACCCCCCACCCCCAAACCTCCACTTCCTCGCCCCATAGCGGACCTATGGGGTGCTCTATGGGTCCCCAGCCCCACATATTTCCACTTCCTCGCCCCATAGCGGATCTGTGGGGCAGGATATCAACTCCCCCACCCCCAAACCTCCACTTCCTCGCCCCATTGCGGATCTATGGGGCGCTCTATGGGTCCCCAGCCCCACATATTTCCACTTCCTCGCCCCATAGCGCAAATGTGGGTCCCCAGCCCCATAGATTTCCTCTTCCTCGCCCCATAGCGGGAATATGAGACCCCCCACCCCCAAACCTCCACTTCCTCGCCCCATAGCGGATCTATGGGGCGCTCTATGGGTCCCCAGCCCCACATATTTCCCATTCCTGCCCCATAGAGGAGGGATGCGGGTCCGTCTGCCCCATAGATTTCCACTTCCTCGCCCCATAGCGGGAATATGAGACCCCCCCACCCCCAAACCTCCACTTCCTCGCCCCATAGCGGATCTATGGGGCGCTCTATGGGTCCCCAGCCCCACACATTTCCTCTTCCTCGCCCCATAGCGGATCTATGGGGCGGGATGGGGGTCCCCAGCCCCACACATTTCCACTTCCACGCCCCATAGCGGGAATATGAGACCCCCCACCCCCAAACCTCCACTTCCTCGCCCCATAGCGGATGTATGGGGCGCTCTATGGGTCCCCAGCCCCACACATTTCCTCTTCCTCGCCCCATAGCGGATCTATGGGGCGCTCTATGGGTCCCCAGCCCCACACATTTCCACTTCCTCGCCCCATAGCGGATCTGTGGGGCCCTCTATGGGTCCCCAGCCCCACATATTTCCTCTTCCTCGCCCCATAGCGGATCTATGGGGCAGGATATCAACCCCCCCACCCCCAAACCTCCACTTCCTCGCCCCATAGCGGATCTATGGGGCGCTCTATGGGTCCCCAGCCCCACACATTTCCTCTTCCTCGCCCCATAGCGGATCTATGGGGCAGGATATCAACTCCCCCACCCCCAAACCTCCACTTCCTCGCCCCATTGCGGATCTATGGGGCGCTCTATGGGTCCCCAGCCCCACATATTTCCACTTCCTCGCCCCATAGCGCAAATGTGGGTCCCCAGCCCCATAGATTTCCTCTTCCTCGCCCCATAGCGGGAATATGAGACCCCCCACCCCCAAACCTCCACTTCCTCGCCCCATAGCGGACCTATGGGGCGCTCTATGGGTCCCCAGCCCCACACATTTCCACTTCCTCGCCCCATAGCGGATCTGTGGGGCGCTCTATGGGTCCCCAGCCCCACATATTTTCTCCTCCTGCCCCATAGCGGATATGTGGGGCGGGATGGGGGTCCCCAGCCCCATAGATTTCTTCTTCCTCGCCCCATAGCGGACCTATGGGGCGCTCTATGGGTCCCCAGCCCCCACACATTTCCTCTTCCTCGCCCCATAGCGGATCTATGGGGCGAGCTATGGGTCCCCAGCCCCATATATTTCCTCTTCCTCGCCCCATAGCGGATCTATGGGGCAGGATATCGACCCCCCCACCCCCAAACCTCCACTTCCTCGCCCCATAGCGGATCTATGGGGAGCTCTATGGGTCCCCAGCCCCACATATTTCCCATTCCTGCCCCATAGAGGAGGGATGGGGGTCCGTCTGCCCCATAGATTTCCACTTCCTCACCCCATAGCGGATCTGTGAGACCCCCCCACCCCAAAACCTCCGCTTCCTCGCCCCATAGCGGACCTATGGGGCGCTCTATGGGTCCCCAGCCCCACACATTTCCACTTCCTCGCCCCATAGCGGATCTATGGGGCGCTCTATGGGTCCCCAGCCCCACATATTTCCTCCTCCTGCCCCATAGCGGATCTGTGGGGCGGGATGGGGGTCCCCAGCCCCATAGATTTCTTCTTCCTCGCCCCATAGCGGATCTATGGGGCGCTCTATGGGTCCCCAGCCCCACACATTTCCTCTTCCTCGCCCCATAGCGCAAATATGGGTCCCCAGCCCCATAGATTCCCTCCTCCTGCCCCATAGAGGCGGGATGGGGGTCGCCCTGCCCCATAGATTTCCACTTTATCGCCCCATAGCGGATCTGTGAGACCCCCCACCCCAAAACCTCCGCTTCCTCGCCCCATAGCGGATCTATGGGGCGCTCTATGGGTCCCCAGCCCCACATATTTCCCATTCCTGCCCCATAGAGGAGGGATGGGGGTCCGTCTGCCCCATAGATTTCCACTTCCTCGCCCCATAGCGGGAATATGAGACCCCCCACCCCCAAACCTCCACTTCCTCGCCCCATAGCGGACCTATGGGGCCCTCTATGGGTCCCCAGCCCCACACATTTCCACTTCCTTGCCCCATAGCGGATCTATGGGGCAGGATATCAACCCCCCCACCCCCAAACCTCCACTTCCTCGCCCCATAGCGGACCTATGGGGCGCTCTATGGGTCCCCAGCCCCACATATTTCCCATTCCTGCCCCATAGAGGAGGAATGGGGGTCCGTCTGCCCCATAGATTTCCACTTCCTTGCCCCATAGCGGGAATATGAGACCCCCCACCCCCAAACCTCCACTTCCTCGCCCCATAGCGGATCTATGGGGCGCTCTATGGGTCCCCAGCCCCACATATTTCCACTTCCTCGCCCCATAGCGGATCTATGGGGCGGGATGGGGGTCCCCAGCCCCACACATTTCCACTTCCACGCCCCATAGCGGATCTGTGAGACCCCCCACCCCCAAACCTCCACTTCCTCGCCCCATAGCGGATCTATGGGGCGCTCTATGGGTCCCCAGCCCCACACATTTCCACTTCCTCGCCCCATAGCGGATCTATGGGGCGCTCTATGGGTCCCCAGCCCCACATATTTCCACTTCCTCGCCCCATAGCGGACCTATGGGGCGCTCTATGGGTCCCCAGCCCCACACATTTCCTCTTCCTCGCCCCATAGCGGATCTATGGGGCAGGATATCAACCCCCCCACCCCCAAACCTCCACTTCCTCGCCCCATAGCGGATCTGTGAGACCCCCCACCCCCAAACCTCCACTTCCTCACCCCATAGCAGACCTATGGGGCGCTCTATGGGTCCCCAGCCCCACATATTTCCCATTCCTGCCCCATAGAGGAGGGATGGGGGTCCGTCTGCCCCATAGATTTCCACTTCCTCGCCCCATAGCGGGAATATGAGACCCCCCACCCCCAAACCTCCACTTCCTCGCCCCATAGCGGACCTATGGGGCGCTCTATGGGTCCCCAGCCCCACACATTTCCCCCCCCGCCCCATGGCTATGGGGCTCACGTTGCCCTTCTCGAACTTGTTGGCGTTGTTGGCGCAGTTGTGGAGGAGGCGCTCTCCGCTGTCGCCGCGGTCGCCCACGAGGAGCACGGAGACGTTGGCGTCCGTGCCGCTGCCCGCTCACCGAGCCCGTCAGCACCGTCACGTGGTACCGGGTCACTTGGGGGGCAACAAGGGGGCGGGGGGTGAGCTCTGACCCATAACTGACCCATAAGTATGAGTTCTGACCCATAAGTTGAGCCTGACCCATAACCTGAGCCCTAAGTTGAGCTCTGAGCCAGGAGGCTCTGACTCGTAAGTATGAGCTCTGACCCATAACTGACCCATAAGTATGAGCTCTGACCCATAAGTCAGACCCATAACTTGAGCTCTGACCCATAACTGACCCATAAGTATGAGCTCTGACCCATAACTGACCCATAACGTGAGCTCTGACCCATAAGTGTGACCCCTAAGTTGAGATCTGACCCATAAGTTGAGCCCTAAGTTGAGATCTGACCCATAACTGACCCGTAAGTTGAGCTCTGACCCCTAACCTGACCCATAACTTGAGCTCTGACCCATAAGTTGAGCCTGACCCATAACCTGAGCCCTAAGTTGAGCTCTGAGCCAGGAGGCTCTGACTCGTAAGTATGAGCTCTGACCCATAACTGACCCATAAGTTGAGCTCTGACCCCTAACCTGACCCATAAGTTGGGCTCTGACCCATAAGTTGAGCTCTGACCCATAGCTCTGACCCATAAGTTGGACTCTGACCCATAAGTATGAGCCCTAAGTTGAGATCTGACCCATAACTGACCGATAAGTTGAGATCTGACCCATAAGTTGAGCCCTAAGTTGAGATCTGACCCATAACTGACCCATAAGTTGAGCTCTGACCCATAAGTATGATCCATAAGTTGGGCTCTGACCCATAACTGACCCATAAGTATGAGCTCTGACCCATAACTGACCCATAACGTGAGCTCTGACCCATAAGTGTGACCCATAAGTTGACATCTGACTCATAACTGACCCATAAGTTGAGCTCTGACCCATAAGTATGAGCCCGTCAGCACCGTCACGTGGTACCTGGTCACTTGGGGGGCACCAAGGGGGCGGGGGGGGGGGTGAGACCCATAACTGACCCATAAGTTGAGATCTGACCCATAACTGACCCATAAGTTGGGCTCTGACCCATAACCTGACCCATAAGTTGAGCTCTGAGCCATAACCTGAGCCATAAGTTGAGCTCTGACCCATAAGTGTGACCCATAAGTTGAGATCTGACCCATAACTGACCCATAAGTTGGGCTCTGACCCATAACCTGACCCATAAGTTGAGATCTGACCCATAAGTCAGACCCATAAGTTGGGCTCTGACCCATAACTGACCCATAAGTATGAGCTCTGACCCATAAGTCAGACCCATAAGTTGAGCTCTGACCCATAAGTTGAGCTCTGACCCATAACCTGAGCCCTAAGTTGAGCTCTGACCCATAACTGACCCATAAGTATGAGCTCTGACCCCTAACCTGACCCATAAGTTGGGCTCTGCCCCATAAGTATGAGCTGTGACCCATAAGTATGACCCCTAAGTTGAGATCTGACCCATAACTGACCCATAAGTTAAGCTCTGACCCATAAGTGTGACCCATAAGTTGGGCTCTGACCCATAACTTGAGCTCTGACCCATAACCTGACCCATAAGTTGGGCTCTGACCCATAACCTGACCCATAAGTTGAGCTCTGACCCATAACCTGACCCATAACTTGAGCTCTGACCCATAACCTGACCCATAAGTTGGGCTCTGACCCATAACCTGACCCATAAGTTGAGCTCTGACCCATAACTGACCCATAAGTTGGGCTCTGACCCATAACTGACCCATAAGTTGAGCTCTGACCCATAAGTTGAGCTCTGACCCATAAGTATGAGCCCTGAGTTGAGATCTGACCCATAACCTGACCCATAAGTTGAGCTCTGACCCATAAGTATGAGCTCTGACCCATAGCTCTGACCCATAAGTTGGGCTCTGACCCATAAGTAGAGTTCTGACCCATAAGTATGACCCATAACTTAAGCTCTGACCCCTAACCTGACCCATAAGTTGGGCTCTGACCCATAACCTGACCCCTAAGTTGGGCTCTGACCCATAACCTGAGCCCTAAGTTGAGATCTGACCCCTAACCTGACCCATAAGTTGGGCTCTGACCCATAAGTTGAGCTCTGACCCATAGCTCTGACCCATAAGTACGAGCTCTGACCCATAAGTTGAGCCCTAAGTTGAGATCTGACCCATAACTGACCCATAAGTTGAGCTCTGACCCATAAGTATGACCCATAAGTTGGGCTCTGACCCCTAACCTGACCCCTAAGTTGGGCTCTGACCCATAACCTGAGCCCTAAGTTGAGATCTGACCCATAACTGACCCATAAGTATGAGTTCTGACCCATAAGTTGAGCTCTGACCCATAGCTCTGACCCATAAGTACGAGCTCTGACCCTTAACCTGAGCCCTAAGTTGAGCTCTGACCCATAACTGACCCATAAGTTGGGCTCTGACCCATAACTGATCCATAACGTGAGCTCTGACCCATAAGTATGACCCATAAGTTGGGCTCTGACCCATAACTGACCCATAAGTATGAGCTCTGACCCATAAGTGTGACCCCTAAGTTGAGCTCTGACCCATAAGTTGGGCTCTGACCCATAAGTGTGACCCCTAAGTTGGGCTCTGACCCATAAGTATGAGCTCTGACCCATAACTGACCCATAAGTTGAGCTCTGACCCATAAGTATGAGCTCTGACCCATAGCTCTGACCCATAAGTACGAGCTCTGACCCATAACTGACCCATAAGTTGGGCTCTGACCCATAACCTGAGCCCTAAGTTGAGCTCTGACCCATAACTGACCCATAAGTTGAGATCTGACCCATAAGTTGAGCCCTAAGTTGAGATCTGACCCATAACTGACCCATAAGTTGAGATCTGACCCATAAGTTGAGCCCTAAATTGAGATCTGAGCCATAACTGACCCATAAGTTGAGCTCTGACCCATAGCTCTGACCCATAAGTCGGGCTCTGACCCATAACTGACCCATAAGTATGAGCTCTGACCCATAAGTGTGACCCATAAGTTGACATCTGACCCATAACTGACCCATAAGTATGAGCTCTGAGCCATAACTGATCCATAACGTGAGCTCTGACCCATAAGTATGGCCCATAAGTTGAGCTCTGACCCATAACTGACCCATAAGTATGAGCTCTGACCCATAACTGACCCATAAGTTGGGCTCTGACCCATAAGTATGGCCCATAAGTTGAGCTCTCACCCATAGGTATGACACCTAAGGATGAGCTCTGACCCATAAGTATGAGCTCTGACCCCCAACTCTGACCCATAAGTTGAGCTCTGACCCATAAGTTGAGCTCTGACCCATAAGTATGAGCCCTAAGTTGAGATCTGACCCATAACTGACCCATAAGTTGAGCTCTGAGCCATAACTTGACCCATAACGTGAGCTCTGACCCATAAGTTGAGCTGTGACCCATAAGTATGAGCTCTGACCCCCAACTGGGACCCATAAGTTGAGCTCTGACCCATAACTGATCCATAACGTGAGCTCTGACCCATAAGTATGATCCATAAGTTGGGCTCTGACCCATAACTGACCCATAAGTATGAGCTCTGACCCATAAGTGTGACCCATAAGTTGACATCTGACTCATAACTGACCCATAAGTTGAGCTCTGACCCATAAGTTGACCCATAAGTTGGGCTCTGACCCATAACCTGACCCATAAGTTGAGATCTCACCCATAACTGACCCATAAGTTGAGCTCTGACCCATAACTGACCCATAAGTTGGGCTCTGACCCATAACTGATCCATAAGTTGAGCTCTGACCCATAAGTATGAGCTCTGACCCATAAGTATGACACATAAGTTGAGATCTGACCCATAACTGACCCATAAGTATGAGCTCTGACCCATAAGTGTGACCCCTAAGTTGAGCTCTGACCCATAAGTTGGGCTCTGACCCATAAGTGTGACCCCTAAGTTGGGCTCTGACCCATAAGTATGACACCTAAGTATGAGCTCTGACCCATAAGTTGAGCTGTGACCCATAAGTGTGACCCCTAAGTTGAGATCTGACCCATAACTGACCCATAAGTATGAGCTCTGACCCATAAGTCTGACCCACAAGTTGAGCTCTGACCCCCAACTCTGACCCATAAGTGTGAGCTCTGACCCATAACTATGACCCCTAACCCCAACCCTGACCCCTAACCCTAAACCTGACCCCCAATTCTGACCCCCAACTTGACCCCTGACCCCCAACCCCGACCCCATCCGTGACCCCTGACCCCCAACCCTGCCCCCTAACCCCAACCCCTGACCCCCAACCCTGACCCCCAACCCCAACCCTGACCCCAACCCTGACCCCTGACCCCCAACCCCGACCCCAAATTTGACCCTTGACCCCCAACCCAGCCCCCTAACCCTAACCCTGACCCCTAACCCCAACCCCGACCCCAAATTTGACCCCTGACCCCCAACCCAGCCCCCTAACCCTAACCCTGACCCCAACCCTGACCCCTGACCCCAACCCTGACCCCAAATTTGACCCCTGACCCCCAACCCTGACCCCTAACCCTAACCCCAACCCCAACTCTGACCCCTAACCCCAACCCCGACCCCAAATTTGACCCCTGACCCCCAACCCTGACCCCTGACCCCAACCCTGACCCCTAACTATGACCCCTGACCCCCAACCCTGACCCCTAACCCAAACCCTGACCCCCAACCCTGACCCCTAACCCCAAATTTGACCCCTGACCCCCAACCCCGACCCCAACCGTGACCCCTAACCCCAACACCGACCCCTGACCCCAACCCCGACCCCAACCCTGACCTCTAACCCAGACCCTGACCCCAACCCTGACCCCTAACCTCAAATTTGACCCCTAACCCCAACCCTGACCCCAACCCTGCCCCCTAACCCCCAACCCTGACCCCAAACGTGACCCCTGACCCCAACCCTGACCCCTAATCCCAACCGTGACCCCAAATTTGACCCCTGACCCCCAACACTGACCCCTAACCCTAAACCTGACCCCCATCCTGACCCCTAACCCCAACCCTGACCCCCAACCCCGACCCCTGACCCCCAACCCCGACCCCAAACTTGACCCCTGACCCCCAAGCCCGACCCCCAACCCTAACCCTGACCCCAAATTTGACCCCTAACCCCAACCCTGACCCCAATCCCGACCCCAACCCTGACCCCTAACCCCAACCCCGACCCCAAATTTGACCCCTGACCCCAACCCTGACCCCTAACCCTAAACCTGACCCCCAACCCTGCCCCCTAACCCCCAACCCTGACCCCCAACCCAGCCCCCTAACCCCAAATTTGACCCCTAACCCCAACCCTGACCCCCAACCCTGCCCCCTAACCCCCAACCCTGACCCCAAATTTGACCCCTGACCCCAACCCTGACCCCTGACCCCAACCCTGACCCCAAATTTGACCCCTGACCCCCAAACCTGACCCCTGACCCCAACCCTGACCCCCAACCCCGACCCCAAACGTGACCCCTAACCCCAACCCCGACCCCAAATTTGACCCCTGACCCCAACCCTGACCCCCAACCCAGCCCCCTAACCCCAAATTTGACCCCTAACCCCAACCGCGACCCCATCCGTGACCTCTGACCCCCGACCCTGACCCCAACCGTGACCCCTGACCCCAACCCTGACCCCTGATCCCCAACCCCGACCCCAAATTTGACCCCTGACCCCCAACCCAGCCCCCTAACCCTAACCCTGACCCCAACCCTGACCCCTGACCCCAACCCCGACCCCAAATTTGACCCCTAACCCCAACCCTGACCCCAATCCCGACCCCAACCCTGACCCCTAACCCCAACCCCGACCCCAAATTTGACCCCCGACCCCAACCCTGACCCCTAACCCTAAACCTGACCCCCAACCCTAACCCTGACCCCCAACCGTGACCCCCAACCCCAACCCTGACCCCAAACGTGACCCCTGACCCCCAACCCTGACCCCTGACCCCAACCCTGACCCCAACCCTGACCCCAACCCTGACCCCTAACCCCAACCCTGACCCCAAATTTGACCCCTAACCCCAACCCTGACCCCCAACCCCAACCCTGACCCCTAACCCCAACCCTGACCCCAATCCTGACCCCTAACCTGACGTCTGATCTCCAACTCTGACCCCTAACCCCAAATTTGACCCCTAACCCCAACCCTGACCCCAACCCTGACCCCTGACCCCAACCCCGACCCCAAATTTGACCCCTGACCCCCAACCCTGACCCCTAACCCTAACCCCAACCCCAACTCTGACCCCTAACCCTAACCCCGACCCCAAATTTGACCCCCGACCCCCAACCCTGACCCCAAACGTGACCCCTGACCCCAACCCTGACCCCTAATCCCAACCGTGACCCCAAATTTGACCCCTGACCCCCAACCCTGACCCCTAACCCTAACCCCAACCCCAACTCTGACCCCTAACCCCAACCCTGACCCCAAATTTGACCCCTGACCCCCAACCCTGACCCCTGACCCCAACCCTGACCCCAACCCTGACCCCAACCCTGACCCCTAACCCCAACCCTGACCCCAAATTTGACCCCTGACCCCCAACCCTGACCCCTAACCCTAACCCCAACCCCAACTCTGACCCCTAACCCTAACCCTGACCCCCATCGTGACCCCTATCCTGACCTCTGACCCCCAACCCCGACCCCAAATTTGACCCCTAACCCCGACCTCGACCCCAAATTTGACCCCCGACCCCCAACCCTGACCCCAAACGTGACCCCTGACCCCAACCCTGACCCCTAATCCCAACCGTGACCCCAAATTTGACCCCTGACCCCCAACCCTGACCCCTAACCCTAACCCCAACCCCAACTCTGACCCCTAACCCCAACCCCGACCCCAAACGTGACCCCTGACCCCCAACCCTGACCCCTGACCCCAACCCTGACCCCAACCCTGACCCCTAAGCCCAACCCTGACCCCAACCCTGACCCCTAACCCCAAATTTGACCCCTAACCCCAACCCTGACCCCAACCCTGCCCCCTAACCCCCAACCCTGACCCCAAACGTGACCCCTGACCCCCAACGCTGACCCCTAACCCTGACCCCAACCCCAACTCTGACCCCTAACCCCAACCCTGACCCCAAATTTGACCCCTAACCCCAACCCCGACCCCCAACTCGACCCCTAACCCTAACCCTGATCCCCAACCCCAACCCCAACCCTGACCCCTGACCCCAACCCCGACCCCAAATTTGACCTCTGACCCCCCAACCCCGACCCCATCCGTGACCCCTGACCCCAACCCTGACCCCTAACTATGACCCCTGACCCCCAACCCTGACCCCTAACCCTAACCCTGACCCCAACCCTGACCCCTAACCCCAACCCTGACCCCAAATTTGACCCCTGACCCCCAACCCCGACCCCAACCGTGACCCCTAACCCCAACCCTGACCCCTAATCCCAACCGTGACCCCAAATTTGACCCCTTGACCCCCAACACTGACCCCTAACCCTAAACCTGACCCCCATCCTGACCCCTAACCCCAACCCTGACCCCCAACCCCGACCCCTGACCCCCAACCCCGACCCCAAACTTGACCCCTGACCCCCAAGCCCGACCCCCAACCCTAACCCTGACCCCAAATTTGACCCCTAACCCCAACCTTGACCCCAATCCCGACCCCAACCCTGACCCCTAACCCCAACCCCGACCCCAAATTTGACCCCTAACCCCAACCCTGACCCCAACCCTGCCCCCTAACCCCCAACCCTGACCCCAAACGTGACCCCTGACCCCAACCCCGACCCCTGACCCCAACCCTGACCCCAACCCAGCCCCCTAACCCCAAATTTGACCCCTAACCCCAACCCTGACCCCAACCCTGCCCCCTAACCCCCAACCCTGACCCCAAACGTGACCCCTGACCCCAACCCTGACCCCTAATCCCAACCGTGACCCCAAATTTGACCCCTGACCCCCAACACTGACCCCTAACCCTAAACCTGACCCCCATCCTGACCCCTAACCCCCAACGCTGACCCCCAACCCTAACCCTGACCCCCAAATTTGACCCCTGACCCCAACCCTGACCCCAAATTTGACCCCTAACCCCAACCCTGACCCCCAACTCGACCCCTAACCCCAACCCTCCAACCCTGACCCCCAACCCAGCCCCCTAACCCCTAATTTGACCCCTAACCCCAACCGCGACCCCATCCGTGACCCCTGACCCCTGACCCCGACCCCAACCGTGACCCCTAACCCCCAACCCTGACCCCAAACGTGACCCCTGACCCCAACCCTGACCCCCAACCCCAACCCTGACCCCAACCCTGACCCCTAACCCTAACCCTGACCCCCATCCTGACCCCTATCCTGACCTCTGACCCCCAACCCCGACCCCAAATTTGACCCCTAACCCCAACCCTGACCCCAAATTTGACCCCTGACCCCCAACCCTGACCCCAAACGTGACCCCTGACCCCAACCCTGACCCCTAATCCCAACCGTGACCCCAAATTTGACCCCTGACCCCCAACACTGACTCCTAACCCTAAACCTGACCCCCATCCTGACCCCTAACCCCAACCCTGACCCCCAACCCCGACCCCTGACCCCCAACCCCGACCCCAAACTTGACCCCTGACCCCCAAGCCCGACCCCCAACCCTAACCCTGACCCCAAATTTGACCCCTAACCCCAACCCTGACCCCAATCCCGACCCCAACCCTGACCCCTAACCCCAACCCCGACCCCAAATTTGACCCCCGACCCCCAACCCTGACCCCAAACGTGACCCCTGACCCCAACCCTGACCCCTAATCCCAACCGTGACCCCAAATTTGACCCCTGACCCCCAACTCTGACCCCTGACCCCAACCCCGACCCCAACCCTGACCCCTAACCCGAACCCCGACCCCAAATTTGACCCCTAACCCCAACCCTGACCCCAAATTTGACCCCTAACCCCCAACCCTGACCCCAAATTTGACCCCTAACCCCCAACCCTGACCCCTAACCCTAACCCCGACCCCAAATTTGACCCCTGACCCCAACCCTGACCCCCAAATTTGACCCCTAACCCTGACCCCCAACCCCAACCCTGACCCCAATCCTGACCCCTAACCTGACGTCTGATCTCCAACTCTGACCCCTAACCCCAAATTTGACCCCTAACCCCAATCCCGACCCCAACCCTGACCCCTGACCCCAACCCCGACCCCAAATTTGACCCCTAACCCCAACCCTGACCCCAACTTCGACCCCAACCCTGACCCCTAACCCAGACCCTGACCCCAACCCTGACCCCTAACCCCAAATTTGACCCCTAACCCCAACCTTGACCCCAACCCTGCCCCCTAACCCCCAACCCTGACCCCAAACGTGACCCCTGACCCCCAACCCTGACCCCTGACCCCAACCCCGACCCCAACCCTGACCCCTAAGCCCAACCCTGACCCCCAACCCTGACCCCTAACCCCAAATTTGACCCCTAACCCCAACCCTGACCCCAATCCTGACCCCTAACCTCACGTCTGATCTCCAACTCTGACCCCTAACCCCAAATTTGACCCCTAACCCCAACCCTGACCCCAACCCTGACTCCTAACCCCCAACCCTGACCCCAAACGTGACCCCTGACCCCCAACACCGACCCCTGACCCCAACCCCGACCCCAACCCTGACCCCTAAGCCCAACCCTGACCCCCAACCCTGACCCCTAACCCCAAATTTGACCCCTAACCCCAACCCTGACCCCAAATTTGACCCCCGACCCCAACCCCGACCCCTGACCCCAACCCTGACCCCCAACCCAGCCCCCTAACCCCAAATTTGACCCCTAACCCTAACCCTGACCCCAACCCTGCCCCCTAACCCCCAACCCTGACCCCAAACGTGACCCCTGACCCCAACCCTGACCCCCAACCCCAACCCTGACCCCAACCCTGACCCCTAACCCTAACCCTGACCCCCATCCTGACCCCTATCCTGACCTCTGACCCCCAACCCCGACCCCAAATTTGACCCCTAACCCCAACCCCGACCCCAAATTTGACCCCTGACCCCAACCCTGACCCCTAACCCCAACCCCGACCCCAACCCTGACCCCTAACCCCAACCCTGACCCCAACCCTGACCCCTAACCCCAAATTTGACCCCTGACCCCCAACCCCGACCCCAAATTTGACCCCTAACCCCAACCCCGACCCCAAATTTGACCCCCGACCCCCAACCCTGACCCCAAACGTGACCCCTGACCCCAACCCTGACCCCTAATCCCAACCGTGACCCCAAATTTGACCCCTGACCCCCAACCCTGACCCTAACCCTGACCCCTAACCCCAACCCTGACCCCCAACTCGACCCCTAACCCTCAACCCTGACCCCTAACCCAAACCCTGACCCCCAACCCTGCCCCCTAACCCCAAATTTGACCCCTAACCCCAACCCTGACCCCAACCCTGACCCCAACCCTGACCCCTAACCCCAAATTTGACCCCTAACCCCAACCCTGACCCCAACCCTGACCCCAACCCTGACCCCTAACCCCAAATTTGACCCCTAACCCCAACCCTGACCCCCAACCCTGACCCCTAACCCCAAATTTGACCCCTAACCCCAACCCTGACCCCAACCCTGCCCCCTAACCCCAACCCTGACCCCAAACGTGACCCCTGACCCCAACCCCGACCCCAACCCTGACCCCTAACCCTAACCCCGACCCCAAATTTGACCCCTGACCCCCAACCCTGACCCCTGACCCCAACCCTGACCCCAACCCTGACCCCAACCCTGACCCCTAACCCCAACCCTGACCCCAAATTTGACCCCTAACCCCAACCCTGACCCCCAACCCCAACCCTGACCCCAATCCTGACCCCTAACCTGACGTCTGATCTCCAACTCTGACCCCTAACCCCAAATTTGACCCCTAACCCCAACCCTGACCCCAACCCTGCCCCCTAACCCCCAACCCTGACCCCAAACGTGACCCCTGACCCCCAACCCCGACCCCTGACCCCAACCCCGACCCCAACCCTGACCCCTAACCCAGACCCTGACCCCAACCCTGACCCCTAACCCCAAATTTGACCCCTAACCCCAACCCTGAACCCAACCCTGACCCCTGACCCCCAACCCCGACCCCAACCGTGACCCCTGACCCCAACCCTGACCCCTAATCCCAACCCCGACCCCAAATTTGACCCCTGACCCCCAACACTGACCCCTAACCCTAAACCTGACCCCCATCCTGACCCCTAACCCCTACCCTGACCCCCAACCCCGACCCCTGACCCCCAACCCCGACCCCAAACTTGACCCCTGACCCCCAAGCCCGACCCCCAACCCTAACCCTGACCCCAAATTTGACCCCTAACCCCAACCCTGACCCCAATCCCGACCCCAACCCTGACCCCTAACCCCAACCCCGACCCCAAATTTGACCCCCGACCCCCAACCCTCACCCCAAACGTGACCCCTGACCCCAACCCTGACCCCTAATCCCAACCGTGACCCCAAATTTGACCCCTGACCCCCAACCCTGACCCCTAACCCTAACCCCAACCCCAACTCTGACCCCTAACCCCAACCCCGACCCCAAATTTGACCCCTGACCCCCAACCCTGACCCCTGACCCCAACCCTGACCCCAACCCTGACCCCAACCCTGACCCCTAACCCCAACCCTGACCCCAAATTTGACCCCTAACCCCAACCCTGACCCCAACCCTGACCCCTAACCCAAACCCTGACCCCAACCCTGACCCCTAACCCCAAATTTGACCCCTGACCCCCAACCCCGACCCCAAACGTGAACTCTGACCCCAACCCTGACCCCTGACCCCAACCCCGACCCCAAATTTGACCCCTGACCCCTCACCGGGCACCACCTCGTCCACCATCCCCCCCTCGGCGGGCAGCTCGCGCACCACCTCGTTATCGTCCTCGTTAACGTCCAACCACCGCCCGCAGCGGAACGTGTACTTCTCCTTACTCAACGTCTTCACCAACGTCACCTCGGGGGGGGGGGGGGGGGGGGGGGGAGGGGGAGAACATTCTAGAAGGGATCTAAAAGGGTGGGGGAGGGGCAGGGTGGGGGAGGGGAGGGGGGGAGGGGGTGGGTTTTACTTTGTCGAGGTGCCAGCCCGAAAATGGGGTGCGCTTCTCGTGCCAGATGCGGAGTTTGTAGAAGGTGCCGAGCTCCGGGAGTTCGATCTGGAGTAAAGAAGGGGGGGGGGGATGAAGATGAGGGTGGGATTAGGGGATTAGGGGATTGGGAGTGGGATTAGGAGTGGGATTATGGGATTGGGAGTGGGATTAGGAGTGGGATTAGGAGTGGGATTAGGAGTGGGATTATGGGATTGGGAGTGGGATTAGGAGTGGGATTAGGAGTGGGATTAGGAGTGGGATTAGGGGATTAGGAGTGGGATTAGGAGTGGGATTAGGGGATTAGGAGTGGGATTAGGAGTGGGATTAGGAGTGGGATTAGGAGTGGGATTAGGGGATTAGGAGTGGGATTAGGAGTGGGATTAGGAGTGGGATTATGGGATTGGGAGTGGGATTAGGGGATTGGAAGTGGGATTGGGGGATTGGGAGTGGGATTAGGGGATTAGGAGTGGGATTAGGAGTGGGATTATGGGATTGGGAGTGGGATTAGGGGATTGGGAGTGGGATTAGAGGATTGGGAGTGGGATTAGGGTAGGATTAGGAGTGGGATTAGGGGATTGGGAGTGGGATTAGGGTAGGATTAGGAGTGGGATTAGGGGATTAGGGGTGGGATTAGGGGATTGGGAGTGGGATTAGGGGATTAGGGGTGGGATTAGGGGATTGGGAGTGGGATTAGGGGATTGGGAGTGGGATTAGGGTGGGATTGGGAGTGGGATTAGGGGATTAGGGGTGGGATTAGGGGATTGGGAGTGGGATTAGGGTGGGATTAGGAGGGCGGAATCCCATTGAGAGGAGGTTGGAGGGGTTAAAATGGGATTAAAGTGGGATTAAAGTGGGATTAGGAGGTCCTAATCCCATTGGGAGGAGGTGGGAGGGGTTAAAATGGGATTAAATTGGGATTAAAATGGGGTTAGGAGGTCTTAATCCCATTTGGAGGAGGTGGGATTAAGGGATTAGGGGATTAGGAGTGCGATTATGGGATTAGGAGTGGGATTAGGAGGTCCTAATCCCATTGGGAGGAGGTGGGAGGGGTTAAAATGGGATTAAGGTGGGATTAGGGTGGGATTAGGAGGTCGTAATCCCATTTGAAGGAGGTGGGATTAAGGGATTAGGGGATTAGGAGTGGGATTAGGGGATTAGGAGTGGGATTCGGAGGTCCTAATCCCATTGGGAGGAGGTGGGAGGGGTTAAAATGGGATTAAAGCGGGATTAAATTGGGATTAAGGTGGGATTAGGAGATCGTAATCCCATATTAAGAGTGGGATGAAAGGATTAAGGTGGGATTGGGGTGGGATTAGGGTGGGATTAGGTCTTAATCCCATTGGGTGGAGGTGGGATTATGGGATTAAGGTGGGATTGGGATTAGGAGTGGGATTATGGGATTAGGAGTGGGATTAGGGTGAGATTAGGAGAGCGGAATCCAATTGGGAGGAGGTTGGAGGGGTTAAAATGGGATTAAAGTGGGATTAGGGTGGGATTAGGAGGTTCTAATCCCATTGGGAGGAGGTGGGATTATGGGATTAGGGGATTGGGAGTGGGATTATACGATTAGGAGTGGGATTAGGAGGTCCTAATCCCATTGGGAGGAGGTGGGAGGGGTTAAAATGGGATTAAATTGGGATTAAAATGGGATTAGGAGGTCTTAATCCCATTTGGAGGAGGTGGGACTAAGGGATTAGGGGATTAGGAGTGCGATTATGGGATTAGGAGTGGGATTAGGAGGTCCTAATCCCATTGGGAGGAGGTGGGAGGGGTTAAAATGGGATTAAGGTGGGATTAGGGTGGGATTAGGAAGTCGTAATCCCATTTGGAAGAGATAGGATTAAGGGATTAAGGTGGGAATGGGATTAGGAGTGGAATTAGGAAGGCGGAATCCAATTGGGAGGAGGTGGGAGGGGTTAAAATGGGATTAAAGTGGGATTAGGGTGGGATTAGGAGGTCATAATCCCATCCAGGTGAGATTGGAGCGAGGAATTAGGATGGGATTGGGATTAGGAGGTCGTAATCCCATTTGGATTAGGTGGGATTAAAGGATTAAGGTGGGATTAAGGGATTATGAGGTCGTAACCCCATCTGGATTAGGTGGGATTAAGGGATTAGGGGATTGGGAGTGGGATTGCGGTGGGATTAGGAGTGGGATTAGGGGATTAGGAGTGGGATTAGGAGGGCGGAATCCAATTGGGAGGAGGTGGGAGGGATTAATATGGGATTAAATTGGGATTAGGAGGTCCTAATCCCATCTGGATTAGGTGGGATTAAGGGATTAGGGGATTGGCAGTGGGATTAGGGGATTGGGAGTGGGATTATGGGATTAGAAGTGGGATTAAGAGGGTGGAATCCCATTGGGAGGAGGTGGGAGGGGTTAAAATGGGATTAAAGTGGGATTAGGGTGGGATTAGGAGGTCATAATCCCAGATTAAGAGTGGGATTAAAGGATTAAATTGGGATTAGGGTGGGATTAGGAGGTCACAATCCCAGATTATGCCGAGCTCCGGGAGTTCGATCTGGATTAAAGAAGGGGGAGGGGGGATGGGGATGAGGGTGGGATTAAGGGATTAGGGGATTGGGAGTGGGATTAGGAGTGGGATTAGGGGATTAGGAGTGGGATTAGGGTGAGATTAGGAGAGCGGAATCCAATTGGGAGGAGGTTGGAGGGGTTAAAATGGGATTAAAGTGGGATTAGGGTGGGATTAGGAGTGGGATTAGGGGACTAGGAGTGGGATTGGGGTGTGATTAGGAGTGGGATTAGGGGATTGGGAGTGGGATTAGAGGATTGGGAGTGGGATTAGGGTAGGATTAGGAGTGGGATTAGGGGATTAGGGGTGGGATTAGGGGATTGGGAGTGGGATTAGGGGATTAGAAGTGGGATTAGGGGATTGGGAGTGGGATTAGGGGATTGGGAGTGGGATTAGGGTGGGATTGGGAGTGGGATTAGGGGATTAGGGGTGGGATTAGGGGATTGGGAGTGGGATTAGGGTGGGATTAGGAGGGCAGAATCCAATTGGGAGGAGGTTGGAGGGGTGAAAATGGGATTAAAGTGGGATTAGGGTGGGATTAGGAGGTCGTAATCCCAGATTAAGAGTGGGATTAAAGAATTAAATTGGGATTAGGGTGGGATTAGGAGGTCACAATCCCAGATTATGCCGAGCTCCGGGAGTTCGATCTGGATTAAAGAGGGGGAGGGGGATGGGGATTAGAGTGGGATTAAGGGATTAGGGGATTGGGAGTGGGATTAGGAGTGGGATTATGGGATTAGGAGTGGGATTAGGGTGAGATTAGGAGAGCGGAATCCCATTGAGAGGAGGTTGGAGGGGTTAAAATGGGATTAAAGTGGGATTAGGGTGGGATTAGGAGGTCCTAATCCCATTGGGAGGAGGAGGGGTTAAAATGGGATTAAATTGGGATTAAAATGGGATTAGGAGGTCTTAATCCCATTTGGAGGAGGTGGGACTAAGGGATTAGGGGATTAGGAGTGCGATTATGGGATTAGGAGTGGGATTAGGAGGTCCTAATCCCATTGGGAGGAGGTGGGAGGGGTTAAAATGGGATTCAGGTGGGATTAGGGTGGGATTAGGAGGTCGTAATCCCATTTGGAGGAGGTGGGATTAAGGGATTAGGGGATTAGGAGTGGGATTAGGGGATTAGGAGTGGGATTCGGAGGTCCTAATCCCATTGGGAGGAGGTGGGAGGGGTTAAAATGGGATTAAAGCGGGATTAAATTGGGATTAAGGTGGGATTAGGAGATCGTAATCCCATATTAAGAGTGGGATGAAAGGATTAAGGTGGGATTGGGGTGGGATTAGGGTGGGATTAGGTCTTAATCCCATTGGGTGAAGGTGGGATTATGGGATTAAAATGGGATTGGGATTAGGAGTGGGATTATGGGATTAGGAGTGGGATTAGGGTGAGATTAGGAGAGCGGAATCCAATTGGGAGGAGGTTGGAGGGGTTAAAATGGGATTAAAGTGGGATTAGGGTGGGATTAGGAGGTCCTAATCCCATTGGGAGGAGGTGGGATTATGGGATTAGGGGATTGGGAGTGGGATTATACGATTAGGAGTGGGATTAGGAGGTCCTAATCCCATTGGGAGGAGGTGGGAGGGGTTAAAATGGGATTAAATTGGGATTAAAATGGGGTTAGGAGGTCTTAATCCCATTTGGAGGAGGTGGGATTAAGGAATTAGGGGATTAGGAGTGCGATTATGGGATTAGGAGTGGGATTAGGAGGTCCTAATCCCATTGGGAGGAGGTGGGAGGGGTTAAAATGGGATTAAGGTGGGATTAGGGTGGGATTAGGAGGTCGTAATCCCATTTGGAAGAGATAGGATTAAGGGATTAAGGTGGGATTGGGATTAGGAGTGGAATTAGGAGGGCGGAATCCAATTGGGAGGAGGTGGGAGGGGTTAAAATGGGATTAAAGTGGGATTAGGGTGGGATTAGGAGGTCATAATCCCATCCAGGTGAGATTGGAGCGAGGAATTAGGATGGGATTGGGATTAGGAGGTCGTAATCCCATTTGGATTAGGTGGGATTAAGGGACTAAGGTGGGATTAAGGGATTATGAGGTCGTAACCCCATCTGGATTAGGTGGGATTAAGGGATTAGGGGATTGGGAGTGGGATTGCGGTGGGATTAGGAGTGGTATTAGGGGATTAGGAGTGGGATTAGGAGGGCGGAATCCAATTGGGAGGAGGTGAGAGGGATTAATATGGGATTAAATTGGGATTAGGAGGTCCTAATCCCATCTGGATTAGGTGGGATTAAGGGATTAGGGGATTGGCAGTGGGATTATGGGATTAGGAGTGGGATTATGGGATTAGGAGTGGGATTAAGAGGGTGGAATCCCATTGGGAGGAGGTGGGAGGGGTTAAAATGGGATTAAAGTGGGATTAGGGTGGGATTAGGAGGTCATAATCCCAGATTAAGAGTGGGATTAAAGGATTAAATTGGGATTAGGGTGGGATTAGGAGGTCACAATCCCAGATTATGCCGAGCTCCGAAAGTTCGATCTGGATTAAAGAAGGGGGAGGGGGGATGGGGATGAGGGTGGGATTAAGGGATTAGGGGACTGGGAGTGGGATTGGGGTGGGATTGGGAGTGGGATTAGGAGTGGGATTAGGGGATTGGGAGTGGGATTGGGGTGGGATTAGGAGTGGGATTAGGAGTGGGATTAGGGGATTTAGAGTGGGATTAGAGGAGTGGGAGTGGGATTAGGGTAGGATTAGGAGTGGGATTAGGGGATTGGGAGTGGGATTAACGGATTGGGAGTGGGATTAGGGGATTAGGGGTGGGATTAGGGGATTGGGAGTGGGATTGGGGTGGGATTAGGAGTGGGATTAGGGGATTGGGAGTGGGATTAGGGGATTAGGGGTGGGATTAGGGGATTGGGAGTGGGATTAGGGGATTAGGGGTGGGATTAGGGGATTGGGAGTGGGATTGGGGTGGGATTAGGAGTGGGATTAGGGGATTAGGGGTGGGATTAGGGGATTGGGAGTGGGATTAGGGGATTGGGAGTGGGATTAGGGGATTGGGAGTGGGATTAGGGGGTTAGGAGTGGGATTAGGGAATTAGGAGTAGGATTAGGGGATTGGGAGTGGGATTAGGAGTGGGATTATGGGATTAGGAGTGGGATTATGGGATTAGAGTGGGATTAGGGGATTGGGAGTGGGATTAGGGGATTGGGAGTGGGATTAGGGGATTGGGAGTGGGATTGGGTGGGATTAGGAGTGGGATTGGGTGGGATTAGGAGTGGGATTAGGGGATTGGGAGTGGGATTAGGGGATTAGGGGTGGGATTAGGAGATTGGGAGTGGGATTAGGGGATTGGAAGTGGGATTAGGGGATTGGGAGTGGGATTAGGGTAGGATTAGGAGTGGGATTAGGGGATTGGGAGTGGGATTGGGGTGGGATTAGGAGTGGGATTAGGGGATTGGGAGTGGGATTATGGGATAAGGGGTGGGATTATGGGATTAGGAGTGGGATTAGGGTGGGATTGGGAGTGGGATTAGGGAATTAGGAGTGGGATTAGGGTGGGATTGGGAGTGGGATTAGGGGATTAGCAGTGGGATTATTGGATAAGGGGTGGGATTAGGGGATTGGGAGTGGGATTGGGGTGGGATTGGAGTGGGATTAGGGGATTAGGGGTGGGATTAGGGGATTAGCAGTGGGATTAGGGTGGGATTGGGAGTGGGATTAGGGAATTAGGAGTGGGATTAGGGTGGGATTGGGAGTGGGATTAGGGGATTAGCAGTGGGATTATTGGATAAGGGGTGGGATTAGGGGATTGGGAGTGAGATTAGGGGATTGGGAGTGGGATTGGGGTGGGATTGGAGTGGGATTAGGGGATTAGGGGTGGGATTAGGGAATTAGGAGTGGGATTAGGGGATTGGGAGTGGGATTAGGGGATTAGGAGTGGGATTAGGGGATTGGGAGTGGGATTACGGTGAGATTAGGAGTGGGATTAGGGGATTAGGAGTGGGAGTAGGGGACTGGGAGTAGGATTAGGGGATTAGGGGTGGGATTAGGGGATTGGGAGTGGGATTAGGGTGGGATTAGGAGTGGGATTAGGGGATAAGGGGTGGGATTATGGGATTAGGAGTGGGATTAGGAGGGTGGAATCCAATTGGGAGGAGGTTGGAGGGGTTAAAATGGGATTAAATTGGGATTAGGGTGGGATTAGGAGGGCTTAGTTAGTCTTAATTAAGGGATATAGGTGGGATTGGGATTGGGGAGGGCGGAATCCCACCTGGATTAGGTGGGATTAAGGGATTAAAGTGGGATTAAAGTGGGATTAAGGTGGGATTAGGTCTTAATCCCATTAAGAGGGGATGGGATTAAGGGATTAAAGTGGGATTAGGGTATGATTAGGAGGGCTTAATTAGTCTTAATTAAGGGATTAAGGAGGGATTGGGATTGGGAGGGTGGAATCCCGGCCGGATTAGGTGGGATTAGGGGATTAAAGTGGGATTACGAGTGGGATTAAGGTGGGATTAGGTCTTAATCCCATTGAGAGGAGGTGGGATTAAGGGATGGATGTGGGATTAGGGTATGATTAGGAGGGCTTAATTAGTCTTAATTAAGGTCTTAAGGTGGGATTGGGATTAGGAGGGCGGAATCCCGGCTGGATTAGGTGGGATTAAGGGATTAAAGTGGGATTAGGAGTGGGATTAAGGTGGGATTAGGTCTTAATCCCATTGAGAGGGGATGGGATTATGGGCTTAAAGTGGGATTAGGGTATGATTAGGAGGGCTTAATTAGTCTTAATTAAGGGATTGAGGTGGGATTGGGATTGGGAGGGCGGAATCCCACCTGGATTAGGTGGGATTAAGGGATTAAAGCGGGATTAAAGTGGGATTAAGGTGGGATTAGGTCTTAATCCCATTGGGAGGAGGTGGGATTATGGGATTAAAGTGGGATTAGGGTATGATTAGGAGGGCTTAATTAGTCTTAATTAAGGGATTGAGGTGGGATTGGGATTAGGACGGACGAATCCCGGCCGGATTAGGTGGGATTAAGGGATTAAAGCGGGATTAGGAGTGGGATTAAGGTGGGATTAGGTCTTAATCCCATTAAGAGGGGATGGGATTGAGGGATTAAAGTGGGATTAGGGTGGGATTAGGAGGGCTTAATTAGTCTTAATTAAGGGATTGAGGTGGGATTGGGATTAGGAGGGTGGAAACCCGGCCGGATTAGGTGGGATTAGGGGATTAAAGTGGGATTAGGAGTGGGATTAAGGTGGGATTAGGTCTTATTCCCATTAAGAGAGGATGGGATTATGGGATTAATGTGGGATTAGGGCATGATTAGGAGGTCTTAATTAGTCTTAATTAGGGGATTAAAGTGGGATTGGGATTAGGAGGGAGGAATCCCGGCTGGATTAGGTGGGATTAGGGGATTAAAGTGGTATTAAAGTGGGATTAAGGTGGGATTAGGGCGGGATTAAGGTGGGATTATGAGGGCATAATCCCATATGGAGGAGGTGGGATTAAGGGGTTAAGGCGGGACTGGGCTTAGGAATTTGCATATTCAAATGAGGAGTGGGTCACGTGACCCAGAGCGGCAAGCGGGCAGCGTTCCCGGCCTCAAAGATGGCGGAGTCGTCGTCCAATGGGATTAGGAGGTCGGAATCCCATGCAAATGAGATGGGATTAAGGGATTAAGGCTGGATTGGGATTGGGAATTTGCATATGCAAATGAGGAGTGGGTCACGTGACCCAGAGCGGCAAGCGGGCAGTGCTCCCGGCCTCTAAGATGGCGGAGTCGTCGTCCAATGGGATTAGGAGGTCGGAATCCCATGCAAATGAGATGGGATTAAGGGATTAAGGCAGGATTGGGATTGGGAATTTGCATATGCAAATGAGGAGGGGGTCACGTGACCCGGAGCGGGAAGCAGGCAGTGCTCCTAGGCCTCTAAGATGGCGGAGTCGTCGTCCAATGGGATTAGGAGGTCGGAATCCCATGCAAATGAGATGGGATTAAGGGATTAAGGCTGGATTGGGATTGGGAATTTGCATATGCAAATGAGGAGGGGGTCACGTGACCCAGAGCGGCAAGCAGGCAGCGCTCCCAGCCTCTAAGATGGCAGGGTCGTCGTCCAATGGGATTAGGAGGTCGGAATCCCATGCAAATGAGATGGGATTAAGGGATTAAGGCAGGATTGGGATTGGGAATTTGCATATGCAAATGAGGAGGGGGTCACGTGACCCAGAGCAGGAAGCGGGCAGCGCTCCCGGGCCTCTAAGATGGCGGAGTCGTCGTCCAATGGGATTAGGAGGTCGGAATCCCATGCAAATGAGATGGGGTTAAGTAATTAAGACTTGATTGGGATTGGGAATTTGCATATGCAAATGAGGAGTGGGTCACGTGACCCAGAGCGGGAAGCGGGCAGCGCTCCCGGGCCTCTAAGATGGCGGGGGTCGTTGATTAATGGGATTAGGAGGTCGGAATCCCATGCAAATGAGATGGGATGAAGGGATTAAGGCAGGATTGGGATTGGGAATTTGCATATGCAAATGAGGAGGGGGTCACGTGACCCAGAGCAGGAAGTGGGAGGTGCTCCTGGGCCTCGAAGCTGTCAGAGTCATTGTTTAATGGGATTAGGAGCTCATAATCCCACCCCACTGAGCTGGGACTAGGTAATGAAGATGGGATAGGGATTAAGTAATTAATTATGCAAATGAGGGGCGGGGTCACGTGACCCGGGACCGTGAAGCGATCGATCCTGCCGGCCTCGAAGTTGTCGGAGTCGTTGATTAATGGGATTAGGAGGTCGGAATCCCATGCAAATGAGATGGGGTTAAGTAATTAAGACTTGATTGGGATTGGGAATTTGCATATGCAAATGAGGAGTGGGTCACGTGACCCAGAGCAGGAAGTGGGAGGTGCTCCCGGGCCTCTAAGATGGCAGAGTCATTGTTCAATGGGATTAGGAGCTCATAATCCCATGCAAATGAGATGGGACTAGGTAATGAAGATGGGATTGGGATTAAGTAATTAATTATGCAAATGAGGGCGGGGTCACGTGACCCGGACCGTGAAGCGATCGATCCTGCCGGCCTCGAAGTTGTCGGAGTCATCGTCCAATGGGATTAGGAGGTCGGAATCCCATGCAAATGAGATGGGGTTAAGGGATTAAGGCAGGATTGGGATTGGGAATTTGCATATGCAAATGAGGGCGGGGTCACGTGACCCAGAGCGGGAAGTGGGAGGTGCTCCCGGGCCTCTAAGATGGCAGAGTCGTTGATTAATGGGATTAGGAGCTCGTAATCCCATTCAAATGAGCTGGGACTAGGTAATGAAGATGGGATTGGGATTCTTAATTAATTATGCAAATGAGGGCGGGGTCACGTGACCCGGACCGTGAAGCGATCGATCCTGCCGGCCTCGAAGTTGTCGGAGTTGTTCTCCAAGGGGATTAGGAGGTCATTATCCCACCCCATTGAGATAGGGTTAAGTCATTAAGACTTGATTGGGATTGGGAATTTGCATATGCAAATGAGGGCGGGGTCACGTGACCCAGGGCAGGAAGCGGGCAGCGCTCCTAGGCCTCTAAGATGGCGGAGTCGTCGTCCAATGGGATTAGGAAGTCGGAATCCCATTCAAATGAGATGGGGTTAAGGGATTAAGGCAGGATTGGGATTTGGAATTTGCATATGCAAATGAGGAGTGGGTCACGTGACCCAGAGCAGGAAGTGGGAGGTGCTCCTGGGCCTCGAAGCTGTCAGAGTCATTGTTCAATGGGATTAGGAGCTCGTAATCCCACCCCACTGAGCTGGGACTAGGTAATGAAGATGGGATTGGGATTAAGTAATTAATTATGCAAATGAGGGCGGGGTCACGTGACCCGGACCGTGAAGCGATCGATCCTGCCGGCCTCGAAGTTGTCGGAGTCGTTGATTAATGGGATTAGGAGGTCGGAATCCCATGCAAATGAGATGGGGTTAAGGGATTAAGGCAGGATTGGGATTGGGAATTTGCATATGCAAATGAGGAGTGGGTCACGTGACCCAGAGCAGGAAGCGGGAGGTGCTCCTGGGCCTCGAAGCTGTCAGAGTCATTGTTTAATGGGATTAGGAGGTCTGAATCCCATGCAAATGAGATGGGATTAAGTAATTAAGACGGGATTGGGATTAAGTAATTAATTATGCAAATGAGGGCGGGGTCACGTGACCCAGAGCAGGAAGCAGGCAGCGCTCCTAGGCCTCTAAGATGGCAGAGTCGTTGATTAATGGGATTAGGAGCTCATAATCCCATTCAAATGAGCTGGGACTAGGTAATGAAGATGGGATTGGGATTAAGTAATTAATTATGCAAATGAGGGCGGGGTCACGTGACCCAGAGCGGGAAGCGGGCAGTGCTCCCAGGCCTCTAAGATGGCAGAGTCGTTGATTAATGGGATTAGGAGCTCATAATCCCACTGGGACTGGATGGGATTAAGTAACCAAGACGGGATTGGGATTAAGTAATTAATTATGCAAATGAGGGGCGGGGTCACGTGACCCGGACCGTGAAGCGATCGATCCTGCCGGCCTCGAAGTTGTCGGAGTTGTTCTCCAAGGGGATTAGGAGGTCAGAATCCCACCTCATTGAGATAGGGTTAAGTCATTAAGACTGGATTGGGATTGGGAATTTGCATATGGAAATGAGGAGGGGGTCACGTGACCCAGAGCGGGAAGCGGGCAGCGCTCCTAGGCCTCTAAGATGGCGGAGTCGTCGTCCAATGGGATTAGGAGGTCGGAATCCCATGCAAATGAGATGGGATGAAGGGATTAAGGCAGGATTGGGATTGGGGATTTGCATATGCAAATGAGGAGTGGGTCACGTGACCCAGAGCGGGAAGTGGGAGGTGCTCCTGGGCCTCGAAGCTGTCAGAGTCGTTGATTAATGGGATTAGGAGCTCATAATCCCATTCAAATGAGCTGGGACTAGGTAATGAAGATGGGATTGGGATTAAGTAATTAATTATGCAAATGAGGGCGGGGTCACGTGACCCAGAGCAGGAAGCGGGCAGTGCTCCTAGGCCTCTAAGATGGCAGAGTCGTTGATTAATGGGATTAGGAGCTCGTAATCCCATGCAAATGAGATGGGATTAAGGGATTAAGGCAGGATTGGGATTGGGAATTTGCATATGCAAATGAGGGCGGGGTCACGTGACCCAGAGCAGGAAGCGGGAGGTGCTCCTGGGCCTCGAAGCTGTCAGAGTCATTGATTAATGGGATTAGGAGCTCGTAATCCCATTCAAATGAGCTGGGACTAGGTAATGAAGATGGGATTGGGATTAAGTAATTAATTATGCAAATGAGGGCGGGGTCACGTGACCCAGAGCAGGAAGCGGGCAGTGCTCCTAGGCCTCTAAGATGGCAGAGTCGTTGATTAATGGGATTAGGAGGTCGGAATCCCATGCAAATGAGATGGGGTTAAGTAATTAAGACTTGATTGGGATTGGGAATTTGCATATGCAAATGAGGGCGGGGTCACGTGACCCAGAGCAGGAAGTGGGAGGTGCTCCTGGGCCTCGAAGCTGTCAGAGTCATTGATTAATGGGATTAGGAGCTCATAATCCCATTCAAATGAGATCGGATTAAGTAATGAAGGCTTGATTGGGGTTGGGAATTTGCATATGCAAATTAGGGCGGGGTCACGTGACCCAGAGCGAGAAGTGGGAGGTGCTCCTGGGCCTCGAAGCTGTCAGAGTCATTGTTTAGTGGGATTAGGAGCTCATAATCCCATTCAAATGAGCTGGGACTAGGTAATGAAGACGGGATTGGGATTAAGTAATTAATTATGCAAATGAGGGCGGGGTCACGTGACCCAGAGCGGGAAGCGGGCAGCACTCCCAGGCCTCTAAGATGGCGGAGTCGTTGATTAATGGGATTACGAGCTCATAATCCCACCCCACTGAGCTGGGACTAGGTAATGAAGATGGGATAGGGATTAAGTAATTAATTATGCAAATGAGGGCGGGGTCACGTGACCCGGACCGTGAAGCGATCGATCCTGCCGGCCTCGAAGTTGTCGGAGTTGTTCTCCAAGGGGATGACGTCGGATTTGCCGCGCTCGCCGTAGATCTGAAAGGAGACGGCCGCGTCCGTCCCCGCGTTCCTGAGGTCCCCAGTCCAAATCCACAGCGACCACGGCCTCTCTGCGGCGTTAACGAGGGCCCGAGTTAATTAGGGGGCGCTAATTAGGGGGCGCTAATTAGGGGGCGGTAATTAGGGGGGGGTAATTAGAGGGCGGTTCGTTAGGGGGGGGATGAGGGAGGGGGGATTGGGGGGGGAGGGGTGGGGGGAGGGATGGGGTTGTGGGGCTGGACCCACACTTATGGGGCGGGGAGGCAGAGCTATGGGGCAGGACCCACACTTATGGGGCGGGAGACACACTTATGGGGCAGGTCCCACTCCTATGGGGCTGGACAGACACTTATGGGGCAGGAGACACACTTATGGGGCGGGAGACACACTTATGGGGCAGGAGACACACTTATGGGGCAGGAGACACAGCTATGGGGCGGGACCCACACTTATGGGGCGGGAACCGCACTTATGG
Organism: Callipepla californica brunnescens; assembly: GCA_023055505.1. Classification (NCBI taxonomy): domain Eukaryota; kingdom Metazoa; phylum Chordata; class Aves; order Galliformes; family Odontophoridae; genus Callipepla; species Callipepla californica. The sequence continues at coordinate 19,368 of JALIRH010000237.1, read as the reverse complement.
GGCAGGGAGGCATACTTATGGGGCAGGACCCACACTTATGGGGCAGGAGACACACTTATGGGGCAGGACACACACTTCTGGGGCAGATCCCCCTCCTATGGGGCAGGACCCACACTTATGGGGCAGGAGACACAGCTATGGGGCTGGACCCACACTTATGGGGCAGGACCCTCACTTATGGGGCGGGAGACACACTTATGGGGTGGGAGACACACTTATGGGGCGGGAGACACACTTATGGGGCAGGGAGGCATACTTATGGGTCAGGACCCACACTTATGGGGCAGGACGCACACTTATGGGGCAGGAGACACACTTATGGGGTGGGAGACACACTTATGGGGCAGGAGACACACTTATGGGGCAGGAGACACAGCTATGGGGCAGGAGACACACTTATGGGGCAGGAGCCACACTTACGGGGCGGGAGCCACACTTATGGGGCGGGAGCCACAGCTATGGGGCGGGACCCACACTTATGGGGCAGGAGACACACTTATGGGGCAGGACCCACACTTATGGGGCGGGAACCGCACTTATGGGGCGGGACCCCCCTCCTATGGGGCAGGACCCACACTTATGGGGTGGGAGAAATACTTATGGGGCAGGAGACACACTTCTGGGGCAGATCCCCCTCCTATGGGGCAGGACCCACACTTATGGGGCAGGAGACACAGCTATGGGGCTGGACCCACACTTATGGGGCAGGACCCTCACTTATGGGGCGGGAGACACACTTATGGGGTGGGAGACACACTTATGGGGCGGGAGACACACTTATGGGGCAGGGAGGCATACTTATGGGTCAGGACCCACACTTATGGGGCAGGACGCACACTTATGGGGCAGGAGACACACTTATGGGGTGGGAGACACACTTATGGGGCAGGAGACACACTTATGGGGCAGGAGACACAGCTATGGGGCGGGACCCACACTTATGGGGCAGGAGACACACTTATGGGGCAGGACCCACACTTATGGGGCGGGAACCGCACTTATGGGGCTGGTCCCAATCTTATGGGGCAGGACCCACACTTATGGGGCGGGAGCCACACTTATGGGGCAGGAGACACACTTCTGGGGCAGATCCCCCTCCTATGGGGCGGGAGACACACTTATGGGGCAGGAGACACAGCTATGGGGCTGGACCCACACTTATGGGGCGAGACCCACACTTATGGGGCAGGAGACACACTTATGGGGCTGGTCCCAATCTTATGGGGCAGGACCCACACTTATGGGGCGGGAGCCACACTTATGGGGCAGACCCCCCGTTTATGGGTCCCAGCCCCCACTTATGGGTCCAGACCCCTCTCCTATGGGTCCAGCCCCCTACTTATGGGGCAGACCCCCCACTTATGGGTCCCAGCCCCCTCCTATGGGTCCAGCCCCCCACTTATGGGTCCCAGCCCCGCACTTATGGGTCCAGACCCCCTCCTATGGGGCAGACCCCCCCCTCCTATGGGTCCCAGCCCCCCACTTATGGGTCCCACCCCCCACTTATGGGTCAGATCCCCCCTCCTATGGGGCAGAACCCACTCCTATGCACTCCTATGTGTCCAGACCCACACTTATGGGCCAGACCCCCTTCCTATGGGGCAGACCCCCCCACTTATGGGTCCCAGCCCCCCACTTATGGGTCCAACCCCCCTCCTATGGGGCAGAACCCACTCCTATGCACTCCTATGGGACCCGGTCCCCACTTATGGGTCCCAGCCCCCCACTTATGGGTCCCAGCCCCACACTTATGAGGCAGACCCCCCTCCTATGGGGCAGAACCCACTCCTATGGGGCAGACCCCCCCTCCTATGGGTCCCAGCCCCCCACTTATGGGTCCAGACCCCTCTCCTATGGGTCCAGCCCCCCACTTATGGGTCCAGCCCCCCACTTATGGGTCCCAGCCCCCCACTTATGGGTCCAGACCCCTCTCCTATAGGTCCAGCCCCCTCCTATGGGGCAGAACCCACTCCTATGGGTCCCAGCCCCCCACTTATGGGGCAGACCCCCCCTCCTATGGGTCCCAGCCCCCCAATTATGGGTCCAGCCCCCCTCCTATGGGGCAGAACCCACTCCTATGGGTCCCAGCCCCCCACTTATGGGGCAGACCCCTCTCCTATGGGGCAGACCCCCCTCCTATGGGGCAGAACACCCCCTCCTATGGGTCCCAGCCCCCCTTCTATGGGTCCCAGCCCCCTACTTATGGGTCCAGACCCCTCTCCTATGGGTCCAGCCCCCCACTTATGGGGCAGACCCCCCACTTATGGGTCCCAGCCCCCCACTTATGGGTCCAGACCCCTCTCCTATAGGTCCAGCCCCCCACTTATGGGGCAGACCCCCCCCTCCTATGGGGCAGAACCCCCCCTCCTATGGGTCCAGCCCCCCACTTATGGGTCCAGACCCCTCTCCTATGGGTCCAGCCCCCCACTTATGGGTCCCAGCCCCCCACTTATGGGTCCAGACCCCTCTCCTATGGGTCCAGCCCCCCACTTATGGGTCCCAGCCCCACACTTATGGGTCCCAGCCCCACACTTATGGGTCAGACCTCCCCTCCTATGGGGAAGAACCCACTCCTATGCACTCCTATGGGACCCGCCCCCCACTTATGGGTCCCAGCCCCACACTTATGGATCCAGACTCCTCTCCTATGGGTCCAGCCCCCTACTTATGGGGCAGACCCCCCACTTATGGGTCCAGCCCCCCACTTACGGGTCAGACACCCCCTCCTATGGGGCCAGACCCCACTCCTATGCACTCCTATGGGTCCAGACCCACACTTATGGGGCAGACCCCCCTCCTATGGGGCAGAACCCCCCCTCGTATGGGTCCCAGCCCCCCACTTATGGGTCCAGCCCCCCCTCCTATGGGGCAGACCCCCACTTATGGGTCAGACCTCCCCTCCTATGGGGAAGAACCCACTCCTATGCACTCCTATGGGACCCGGTCCCCACTTATGGGTCCCAGCCCCACACTTATGGGTCCCAACCCCCCACTTATGGGTCCCAGCCCCCCACTTATGGGTCCAGACCCCTCTCCTATGGGTCCAGCCCCACACTTATGGGGCAGACCCCCCACTTATGGGTCCCAGCCCCCCACTTATGGGTCCCAACCCCCCACTTATGGGTCCCAGCCCCACACTTATGGGGCAGAACCCACTCCTATGCACTCCTATGGGACCCGCCCCCCACTTATGGGTCCCAGCCCCCCACTTATGGGTCCAGACCCCTCTCCTACGGGTCCAGCCCCCTACTTATGGGGCAGACCCCCCACTTATGGGTCCCAGCCCCCCACTTATGGGCCCCAACCCCCCACTTATGGGTCCCAGCCCCACACTTATGGGGCAGAACCCACTCCTATGCACTCCTATGGGACCCGCCCCCCCACTTATGGGTCCCAGCCCCACACTCATGGGTCCCAGCCCCCCACTTATGGGGCAGACCCCCCACTTATGGGTCTCAGCCCCCCACTTATGGGTCCAGACCCCTCTCCTATAGGTCCAGCCCCCTCCTATGGGGCAGACCCCCCTCCTATGGGGCAGAACCTCCCCTCGTATGGGTCCCAGCCCCCCACTTATGGGTCCAGCCCCCCCTCCTATGGGGCAGACCCCCACTTATGGGGCAGAACCCACTCCTATGGGTCCCAGCCCCCCACTTATGGGGCAGAATGCAGTCCTATGGGGCAGGACCCACACTTATGGGGCAGAACCCACTCCTATGGGTCCCAGCCCCCCACTTATGGGGCAGAATGCAGTCCTATGGGGCAGGACCCACACTTATGGGGCAGACCCCCCTCCTATGGGTCCCAGCCCCCTACTTATGGGTCAGACCTCCCCTCCTATGGGGAAGAACCCACTCCTATGCACTCCTATGGGACCCGCCCCCCACTTATGGGTCCCAGCCCCACACTTATGGGTCCAGACCCCTCTCCTATGGGTCCAGCCCCCTACTTATGGGGCAGACCCCCCACTTATGGGTCCAGCCCCCCACTTACGGGTCAGACACCCCCTCCTATGGGGCCAGACCCCACTCCTATGCACTCCTATGGGTCCAGACCCACACTTATGGGGCAGACCCCCCTCCTATGGGGCAGAACCCCCCCTCGTATGGGTCCCAGCCCCCCACTTATGGGTCCAGCCCCCCCTCCTATGGGGCAGACCCCCACTTATGGGGCAGAACCCACTCCTATGGGTCCCAGCCCCCCACTTATGGGGCAGAATGCAGTCCTATGGGGCAGGACCCACACTTATGGGGCAGAACCCACTCCTATGGGTCCGAGCCCCCCACTTATGGGTCAGATCCCCCCTCCTATGGGGCAGAACCCACTCCTATGCACTCCTATGGGTCCAGCCCCCTTCTTATGGGGCAGACCCCCCTCCTATGGGTCCAGCCCCCTACTTATGGGGCAGACCCCCCACTTATGGGTCCCAGCCCCCCACTTATGGGTCCCAACCCCCCACTTATGGGTCCCAGCCCCCCACCTATGGGGCAGAACCCACTCCTATGCACTCCTATGGGACCCGGTCCCAACTTATGGGTCCCAGCCCCCCACTTATGGGTCCCAGCCCCACACTTATGGGTCCAACCCCCCTCCTATGGGGCAGAACCCACTCCTATGCACTCCTATGGGTCCAGACCCACACTTATGGGCCAGACCCCCTTCCTATGGGGGCAGACCCCCCCACTTATGGGTCCCAGCCCCCCACTTATGGGTCCAGCCCCCCTACTTATGGGGCAGACCCCCCACTTATGGGTCCAGCCCCCCACTTATGGGTCCAGACCCCCCACTTATGGGTCCCAGCCCCACACTTATGGGGCAGACCCCCCTCCTATGGGGCAGAACCCCCCCTCGTATGGGTCCAGCCCCCCACTTATGGGTCCAGACCCCTCTCCTATGGGTCCCAACCCCCCACTTATGGGTCCCAGCCCCCCACTTATGGGTCCAGACCCCTCTCCTATAGGTCCAGCCCCCCACTTATTGGGCAGACCCCCCCTCCTATGGGGCAGAACCCCCCCTCCTATGGGTCCAGCCCCCCACTTATGGGTCCAGACCCCTCTCCTATGGGTCCAGCCCCCCACTTATGGGTCCCAGCCCCCCACTTATGGGTCCAGACCCCTCTCCTATGGGTCCAGCCCCCCACTTATGGGTCCCAGCCCCCCACTTATGGGTCCAGACCCCTCTCCTATGGGTCCAGCCCCACACTTATGGGGCAGACCCCCCACTCATGGGTCCCAGCCCCCCACTTATGGGTCCAGCCCCCCACTTATGGGTCCAGACCCCTACTTATGGGGCGGACCCCCCACTTATGGGTCCCAGCCCCCCACTTATGGGTCCCAACCCCCCACTTATGGGTCCCAGCCCCCCACTTATGGGTCCAGCCCCACTCCTATGGGGCAGAACCCACTCCTATGGGTCCCAGCCCCCCAATTATGGGGCAGACCCCCCTCCTATGGGGCAGAACCCCCCCTCCTATGGGTCCCAGCCCCCCACTTATGGGTCCAGACTCCTCTCCTATGGGTCCAGCCCCCTACTTATGGGGCAGACCCCCCACTTATGGGTCCCAACCCCCCACTTATGGGTCCAGACCCCTCTCCTATGGGTCCAGCCCCCCACTTATGGGGCAGACCCCACCCTTCTATGGGTCCCAGCCCCCCACTTATGGGTCCCAATCCCCCCACTTATGGGTCCCAGCCCCCCACTTATGGGTCCAGCCCCCCTCCTATGAGGAAGAACCCACTCCTATGGGTCCCAGCCCCCCACTTATGGGGCAGACCCCTCTCCTATGGGGCAGACCCCCCTCCTATGGGGCAGAACCCCCCCTCCTATGGGTCCCAGCCCCCCATTTATGGGTCCCAGCCCCACACTTATGGGTCCAGACCCCTCTCCTATGGGTCCAGCCCCCACACTTATGGGGCAGACCCCCCCACTTATGGGTCCCAGCCCCCCACTTATGGTTCCAGCCCCCCCTCCTATGAGGAAGAACCCACTCCTATGGGTCCCAGCCCCCCACTTATGGGGCAGACCCCTCTCCTATGGGGCAGACCCCGCTCCTATGGGGCAGAACCCCCCCTCCTATGGGTCCCAGCCCCCCACTTATGGGTCCAGCCCCCCACTTATGGGTCCCAGCCCCCCACTTATGGGTCAGACCTCCCCTCCTATGGGGAAGAACCCACTCCTATGCACTCCTATGGGACCCGCGCCCCACTTATGGGTCCCAGCCCCACACTTATGGGTCCCAACCCCCCACTTATGGGTCCCAGCCCCCCACTTATGGGTCCAGACCCCTCTCCTATGGGTCCAGCCCCACACTTATGGGCAGACCCCCCACTTATGGGTCCCAGCCCCCACTTATGGGTCCCAACCCCCCACTTATGGGTCCCAGCCCCACACTTATGGGGCAGAACCCACTCCTATGCACTCCTATGGGACCCGCCCCCCACTTATGGGTCCCAGCCCCCCACTTATGGGTCCAGACCCCTCTCCTATGGGTCCAGCCCCACACCTATGGGGCAGACCCCACCCTTCTATGGGTCCCAGCCCCCCACTTATGGGTCCCAATCCCCCACTTATGGGTCCCAGCCCCCCACTTATGGGTCCCAATCCCCCACTTATGGGTCCCAGCCCCCCACTTATGGGTCCAGCCCCCCTCCTATGAGGAAGAACCCACTCCTATGGGTCCCAGCCCCCCACTTATGGGGCAGACCCCTCTCCTATGGGGCAGACCCCCCTCCTATGGGGCAGAACCCCCCCTCCTATGGGTCCCAGCCCCCCATTTATGGGTCCCAGCCCCACACTTATGGGTCCAGACCCCTCTCCTATGGGTCCAGCCCCCTACTTATGGGGCAGACCCCCCACTTATGGGTCCCAGCCCCACACTTATGGGTCCAGACCCCTCTCCTATAGGCCCAGCCCCCCACTTATTGGGCAGACCCCCCCTCCAATGGGGCAGAACCCCCCCCTCGTATGGGTCCCAGCCCCCCACTTATGGGTCAGACCTCCCCTCCTATGGGGAAGAACCCACTCCTATGCACTCCTATGGGACCCGCCCCCCACTTATGGGTCCCAGCCCCACACTTATGGGTCCCAACCCCCCCACTTATGGGTCCCAGCCCCCCACTTATGGGTCCAGACCCCTCTCCTATGGGTCCAGCCCCACACTTATGGGGCAGACCCCCCACTTATGGGTCCCAGCCCCCCACTTATGGGTCCCAACCCCCCACTTATGGGTCCCAGCCCCATACTTATGGGGCAGAACCCACTCCTATGCACTCCTATGGAACCCGCTCCCCACTTATGGGTCCCAGCCCCACACTTATGGGTCCAGACCCCTCTCCTATGGGTCCAGCCCCCTACTTATGGGGCAGACCCCCCCACTTATGGGGCAGACCCCCCCACTTATGGGTCCCAGCCCCCCACTTATGGGTCCAGACCCCTCTCCTATAGGTCCAGCCCCCTCCTATGGGGCAGAACCCACTCCTATGGGTCCCAGCCCCCCACTTATGGGGCAGACCCCCCTCCTATGGGGCAGAACCCCCCCTCCTATGGGTCCCAGCCCCCCACTTATGGGTCCAGACCCCTCTCCTATGGGTCCCAGCCCCCCTACTTATGGGGCAGACCCCCCACTCATGGGTCCCAGCCCCCCACTTATGGGTCCAGCCCCCCACTTATGGGTCCCAGCCCCACACTTATGGGGCAGAACCCACTCCTATGCACTCCTATGGAACCCGCCCCCCACTTATGGGTCCCAGCCCCCCACTTATGGGTCCAGACCCCTCTCCTATGGGTCCAGCCCCCTACTTATGGGGCAGACCCCCCACTTATGGGTCCAGCCCCCCACTTACGGGTCAGACACCCCCTCCTATGGGGCCAGACCCCACTCCTATGCACTCCTATGGGTCCAGACCCACACTTATGGGGCAGACCCCCCTCCTATGGGGCAGAACCCCCCCTCGTATGGGTCCCCAGCCCCCCACTTATGGGTCCAGCCCCCCCTCCTATGGGGCAGACCCCCACTTATGGGGCAGAACCCACTCCTATGGGTCCCAGCCCCCCACTTATGGGGCAGAATGCAGTCCTATGGGGCAAGACCCACACTTATGGGGCAGAACCCACTCCTATGGGTCCCAGCCCCCCACTTATGGGTCAGATCCCCCCTCCTATGGGGCAGAACCCACTCCTATGCACTCCTATGGGTCCAGCCCCCTACTTATGGGGCAGACCCCCCTCCTATGGGTCCAGCCCCCTACTTATGGGGCAGACCCCCCACTTATGGGTCCCAGCCCCCCACTTATGGGTCCCAGCCCCCCACTTATGGGTCCAACCCCCCTCCTATGGGGCAGAACCCACTCCTATGCACTCCTATGGGACCCGGTCCCCACTTATGGGTCCCAGCCCCCCACTTATGGGTCCCAGCCCCACACTTATGAGGCAGACCCCCCTCCTATGGGCAGAACCCACTCCTATGGGTCCCAGCCCCCCACTTATGGGTCCAGACTCCTCTCCTATGGGTCCAGCCCCCTACTTATGGGGCAGAACCCACTCCTATGGGTCCCAGCTCCCCACTTATGGGGCAGACCCCTCTCCTATGGGGCAGACCCCCCTCCTATGGGGCAGAACCCCCCTCCTATGGGTCCCAGCCCCCCTCCTATGGGTCCCAGCCCCCCACTTATGGGTCCAGCCCCCACTTATGGGTCCCAGCCCCCCACTTATGGGGCAGACCCCCCACTTATGGGTCCCAGCCCCCCACTTATGGGTCCAGACCCCTCTCCTATAGGTCCAGCCCCCTCCTATGGGGTAGACCCCCCCTCCTATGGGGCAGAACCCCCCCTCGTATGGGTCCCAGCCCCCCACTTATGGGTCCAGCCCCCCCTCCTATGGGGCAGACCCCCACTTATGGGGCAGAACCCACTCCTATGGGTCCCAGCCCCCCACTTATGGGGCAGAATGCAGTCCTATGGGGCAAGACCCACACTTATGGGGCAGAACCCACTCCTATGGGTCCGAGCCCCCCACTTATGGGTCAGATCCCCCCTCCTATGGGGCAGAACCCACTCCTAAGTACTCCTATGGGTCCAGCCCCCTACTTATGGGGCAGACCCCTCTCCTATAGGTCCAGCCACCCACTTATGGGGCAGACCCCCCCTCCTATGGGGCAGAACCCCCCCCTCCTATGGGTCCAGCCCCCCACTTATGGGTCCAGACCCCTCTCCTATGGGTCCAGCCCCCCACTTATGGGTCCCAGCCCCCCACTTATGGGTCCAGACCCCTCTCCTATGGGTCCAGCCCCCCACTTATGGGTCCCAGCCCCCCACTTATGGGTCCAGCCCCCCACTTACGGGTCAGACACCCCCTCCTATGGGGCCAGACCCCACTCCTATGCACTCCTATGGGTCCAGACCCACACTTATGGGGCAGACCCCCCTCCTATGGGGCAGAACCCCCCCTCGTATGGGTCCCAGCCCCCCACTTATGGGTCCAGACTCCTCTCCTATGGGTCCAGCCCCCTACTTATGGGGCAGAACCCACTCCTATGGGTCCCAGCTCCCCACTTATGGGGCAGACCCCTCTCCTATGGGGCAGACCCCCCTCCTATGGGGCAGAACCCCCCCTCCTATGGGTCCCAGCCCCCCACTTATGGGTCCCAGCCCCCCACTTATGGGTCCAGACCCCTCTCCTATAGGTCCAGCCCCCTCCTATGGGGCAGAACCCACTCCTATGGGGCCAGACCCACACTTATGGGTCCAGACCCCTCTCCTATGGGTCCAGCCCCCCACTTATGGGTCCCAGCCCCCCACTTATGGGTCCAGACCCCTCTCCTATAGGTCCAGCCCCCTCCTATGGGGCAGACCCCCCTCCTATGGGTCCCAGCCCCCTACTTATGGGTCCAGACCCCTCTCCTATGGGTCCAGCCCCCTACTTATGGGGCAGACCCCCCACTTATGGGTCCCAGCCCCCCCACTTATGGGGCCGTACTTTTGACGGTCCTCCTGCGCAGCGCCGCCATTTCGCGCAGCTCCCGCTCGATCAGTCCGTCCCCCTCTCCCTCATCCAACCACTGCCGGCACGGGAACGTCTGCTCCATGCCCGTGAAGGGGCAGTGCACCACCACCTGCGGGTAATTAGCTCATTAATTAACCTCATTAAGGGCTGAGCGCCCCCGGTAGGAGCTGAGAGACCCTATTAGGGGTTGGGCCGGCCAATTAGGGCTTGATTGAGTCACTTCATTAGGGTTTGATTGAGTAAATTAGGACTTGATTGAGGTAATTAGGACATGATTGCCCCAATTAGGACTTGATCGAGTTAATTAGGGGTTGATAGACCCAATAAGGACTTGATTGCCCCAATTAGGACTTGATCGAGCTAATGAGGGCTCGATTGAGGTAATTAGGAGTTGATTGAGGTAATTAGGGGTGGATTGAGTCACTTAATTAGGGTTTGATTAAGAAAATTAGGACTTGATGGATCTAATTAGGACTTGATGGTTCTAATTAGGAGCTGATCGAGCTAATTAGGGCTTGATCGAGCCAATTAGGAGTTGATCGAGCCAATTAGGGCTTGATCGAGCTAATTAGGGGTTGATTGTCCCAATTAAGAGTTGATTGAGCTAATTAGGGGTTCATTGAGTCACTTAATTAGGCTTTGATTGAGAAAATTAGGACTTGATGGATCTAATTAGGACTGGATCCTATCAGGAGCTGATCGAGCCAATTAGGGCTTGATCGAGCTAATTAGGGCTTGATCGAGCCAATTAGGACTTGACTGAGCTAATTAGCAGTTGATCCAGCCAATTAGGGCTTGATTGAGTCGCTTAATTAGGGTCCGATCGCCCCAATTAGCCCTCGCTCGCCCCCAATTAGGAGCGGCTCGTCCCAATTAGGCCTCGCTCGCTCCACCTAATTAGCACTCGCTCGCCCCAATTAGGACTCGCCGGATCCAATTAGGAGCTGCTCGAGCTCATTAGGAGTTGCTCGCCCCAATTAGGAGTTGATGGAGCTAATTAGGAGTCCGTCCCCCTCTCCCTCATCCAACCACTGCCGGCACGGGAACGTCTGCTCCATGCCCGTGAAGGGGCAGTGCACCACCACCTGCGGGTAATTAGCTCATTAATTAACCTCATTAAGGGCTGAGCGCCCCCGGTAGGAGCTGAGAGACCCTATTAGGGGTTGGGCCGGCCAATTAGGGCTTGATTGAGTCACTTCATTAGGGTTTGATTGAGTAAATTAGGACTTGATTGAGGTAATTAGGACATGATTGCCCCAATTAGGACTTGATCGAGTTAATTAGGGGTTGATAGACCCAATAAGGACTTGATTGCCCCAATTAGGACTTGATCGAGCTAATGAGGGCTCGATTGAGGTAATTAGGAGTTGATTGAGGTAATTAGGGGTGGATTGAGTCACTTAATTAGGGTTTGATTAAGAAAATTAGGACTTGATGGATCTAATTAGGACTTGATGGTTCTAATTAGGAGCTGATCGAGCTAATTAGGGCTTGATCGAGCCAATTAGGAGTTGATCGAGCCAATTAGGGCTTGATCGAGCTAATTAGGGGTTGATTGTCCCAATTAAGAGTTGATTGAGCTAATTAGGGGTTCATTGAGTCACTTAATTAGGCTTTGATTGAGAAAATTAGGACTTGATGGATCTAATTAGGACTGGATCCTATCAGGAGCTGATCGAGCCAATTAGGGCTTGATCGAGCTAATTAGGGCTTGATCGAGCCAATTAGGACTTGACTGAGCTAATTAGCAGTTGATCCAGCCAATTAGGGCTTGATTGAGTCGCTTAATTAGGGTCCGATCGCCCCAATTAGCCCTCGCTCGCCCCAATTAGGAGCGGCTCGTCCCAATTAGGCCTCGCTCGCTCCACCTAATTAGCACTCGCTCGCCCCCAATTAGGACTCGCCGGATCCAATTAGGAGCTGCTCGAGCTCATTAGGAGTTGCTCGCCCCCAATTAGGAGTTGATGGAGCTAATTAGGAGTCCGTCCCCCTCTCCCTCATCCAACCACTGCCGGCACGGGAACGTCTGCTCCATGCCCGTGAAGGGGCAGTGCACCACCACCTGCGGGTAATTAGCTCATTAATTAACCTCATTAAGGGCTGAGCGCCCCCGGTAGGAGCTGAGAGACCCTATTAGGGGTTGGGCCGGCCAATTAGGGCTTGATTGAGTCACTTCATTAGGGTTTGATTGAGTAAATTAGGACTTGATTGAGGTAATTAGGACATGATTGCCCCAATTAGGACTTGATCGAGTTAATTAGGGGTTGATAGAACCAATAAGGACTTGATTGCCCCAATTAGGACTTGATCGAGCCAATGAGGGCTCGATCGAGTTAATTAGGGCTTGATTGAGGTAATTAAGACTTGATTGAGCTAATAGGGTTGATTGTCCCAATTAAGACTTGCTTGAGATAATTAGAGGTTGATTAAGTCACTTAATTGGGGTTTGATTGACCCAATGACGACTTGAGAGACCCAATTAGGGCTTGATCGAGCTAATTAGGGCTTGATCGAGTTAATTAGGGCTTGATCGAGCTAATGAGGGCTTGATCGAGCTAATTAGGGGTTGATTGTCCCAATTAGGACTTGATGGAGCCAATTAGGGCTTGATTGAGTCACTTAATTAGGGTTTGATTGAGTCACTTAATTGGGGTTTGATTGACCCAATTAGGACTTGATCGAGCTAATGAGGGATTGATTGAGCTAATTAGGGGTTGATTGTCCCAATTAAGAGCTGATTGAGCTAATTAGGGCTTGATTGAGTCACTTAATTAGGGTTCGATTGAGAAAATTAGGACTTGAGGGATCTAATTAGGACTTGATGGATCCTATTAGGAGCTGATCGAGCTAATTAGGACTTGATTGAGCGAATTAGGGCTTGATTGAGCTAATTAGGACTTGATCGAGCCAATTAGGACTTGACTGAGCTAATTAGCAGTTGATCCAGCCAATTAGGGCTTGATTGAGTCGCTTAATTAGGGTCCGATCGCCCCAATTAGCCCTCGCTCGCCCCAATTAGGAGCGGCTCGTCCCAATTAGGCCTCGCTCGCTCCACCTAATTAGCACTCGCTCGCCCCAATTAGGACTCGCCGGATCCAATTAGGAGCTGCTCGAGCTCATTAGGAGTTGCTCGCCCCAATTAGGAGTTGATGGAGCTAATTAGGAGTCCGTCCCCCTCTCCTCATCCAACCACTGCCGGCACGGGAACGTCTGCTCCATGCCCGTGAAGGGGCAGTGCACCACCACCTGCGGGTAATTAGCTCATTAATTAACCTCATTAAGGGCTGAGCGCCCCCGGTAGGAGCTGAGAGACCCTATTAGGGGTTGGGCCGGCCAATTAGGGCTTGATTGAGTCACTTCATTAGGGTTTGATTGAGTAAATTAGGACTTGATTGAGGTAATTAGGACATGATTGCCCCAATTAGGACTTGATCGAGTTAATTAGGGGTTGATAGACCCAATAAGGACTTGATTGCCCCAATTAGGACTTGATCGAGCTAATGAGGGCTCGATTGAGGTAATTAGGAGTTGATTGAGATAATTAGGGGTGGATTGAGGTAATTAGGGGTTGATTAAGTCACTTAATTAGGGTTTGAGTGAGAAAATTAGGACTTGATTGCCCCAATTAGGACTTAATCGAGCCAATTAGGGCTTGATCGAGCTAATTAGGGCTTGATCGAACTAATGAGGGCTTTATTGTCCCAATTAAGGGTTGATTGAGGTAATTAGGGCTTGATTGAGTCACTTAATTAGGGTTTGATTGAGAAAATTAGGACTTGATGGATCTAATTAGGACTTGATGGATCCTATTAGGAGCTGATCGAGCTAATTAGGACTTGATGGATCCTATTAGGAGCTGACCGAGCTAATTAGGACTTGATCGAGCCAATTAGGACTTGACTGAGCCAATTAGCAGTCGATCCAGCCAATTAGGGCTTGATTGAGTCGCTTAATTAGGGTCCGATCGCCCCCAATTAGCCCTCGCTCGCCCCAATTAGGAGCGGCTCGTCCCAATTAGGCCTCGCTCGCTCCACCTAATTAGCACTCGCTCGCCCCAATTAGGACTCGCCGGATCCAATTAGGAGCTGCTCGAGCTCATTAGGAGTTGCTCGCCCCAATTAGGAGTTGATGGAGCTAATTAGGAGTCCGTCCCCCCTCTCCCTCATCCAACCACTGCCGGCACGGGAACGTCTGCTCCATGCCCGTGAAGGGGCAGTGCACCACCACCTGCGGGTAATTAGCTCATTAATTAACCTCATTAAGGGCTGAGCGCCCCCGGTAGGAGCTGAGAGACCCTATTAGGGGTTGGGCCGGCCAATTAGGGCTTGATTGGGGTAATTAGGGGTCCATAGAACCAATTAGGAGTGGGTGGGTGCGAGTGGGAGTTGGCTGAGGTAATTAGGGGGTGACTGAGGTAATTAGGAGTTAATTGAGGTAATTATGGCTTGATTGCCCCGATTAGGACTTGATCGAGCCAATTAGGGCTTGATAGAGCCAATTAGGGCTTGATTGAGTCACTTAATTAGGGTTTGATTGCCCCAATTATGACTTGATCGAGTCGATTAGGCTTGATTGAGGTAATTAGGTCTTGATCACGCTAATTAGGTCTTCATGGAGCCAATTAGGACTTGTTCGAGCCAATTACAAGCTGATTGAGCTAATTAGGACATGATTGAGCTAATTAGGGCTTGATTGAGTCACTTAATTAGGGTTTCATTGACCAAATTAGGACTTGATTGAGGTAATTAGGGCTTGATTGAGCTAATTAGCGGTTGATTGTCCCAATTAGGACTTGATCGAGCCAATTAGGGCTTGATTGAGGTAATTAGGGGTTGATTGTCCCAATTAAGAGCTGATTGAGCCAATTAGGGCTTGATTGAGTCACTTAATTAGGGTTTGATTGAGAAAATTAGGACTTGATGGATCTAATTAGGACTTGATTGAGCTAATTAGGAGTTGATCGAGCTAATTAGGACTTGATCGAGCCAATTAGGCATCGATTGACCCAATTAGGAGTTGATGGACCTAATTAGGACTTGATTGATCCATCCAATTAGGAGTTGATCGACCCAATCCGGAGTTGACCGACTCGATTAGGAGTTGATCGACCCAATTAAGAACTGATTGATCCACCCAATTGGGACTTGATTAATCTAATTAGGACTTGATTGATCGACCCAATTAGGATTTGATTAAGCTAATTAGGGCTTGATTGACCCAATTAGGACTTGATTGACCCAATTAGGACTTGATTGAGCCACGCAACTGGGACTTGATCGACTCGATTAGGACTTGATTGATCGACCCAATTAGGACTTGATTGATCCAATTATGACTTAATTGAGCCACCCAATTAGGACTTGATCGACCCAATTAGGACTTGATTAAGCTAATTAGGACTTGATTGACCCAATTAGGACTTGATTGAGCCACCCAATTAGGACTTGATCGACCCGATTAGGACTTGATCAACCTAGTTAGGACTTGATTGATCGACCCAATTAGGACTTGACCAACCCAATTAGGAGTTAATTGACTGACCCAATTAGGAGTTGATTAAGCTAATTAGGACTTGATTAACCCAATTAGGGCTTGATTAACCCATTTAGGACTTGATTAACTCAATTAGGACTTGATTGAGCCACCCAGGTGGGACTTGATCGACCCGATTAGGACTTGATCAATTGACGCAATTAGGACTTGGTCGACCCAATTAGGAGTTAATTGATTGACTCAATTAGGAGTTGATTGACTCAATTAGGACTTGATTGATCCACCCAATTAGGGCTTGATTGATCGAACTAATTAGGAGTTAATTGACCTAATTAGGACTTGATTGACCCACCTAATTAGGACTTTATCGACCCAATTAGGAGTTGATTGAGCCACGCAACTGGGACTTGATCGACTCGATTAGGTCTTGATCGATCGACCCAATTAGGACTTGATCAACCCAATTAGGAGTTAATTGATTGACCCAATTAGGAGTTGATTAAGCTAATTAGGACTTGCTTAACCCAATTAAAACTTGATTGACCCAATTAGGACTTGATTGAGCCACCCAACTGGGACTTGATCGACTCGATTAGGTCTTGATCGATCGACCCAATTAGGAGTTGATCAACCCAATTAGGAGTTAATTGATTGACCCAATTAGGAGTTGATTAAGCTAATTAGGACTTGCTTAACCCAATTAGGTCTTGATTGACCCAATTAGGACTTGATTGAGCCACCCAACTGGGACTTGATCGACTCGATTAGGTCTTGATCGATCGACCCAATTAGGACTTGACCAACCCAAATTAGGAGTTAATTGATTGACCCAATTAAGGGTTGATTGACCCAATTAGGACTTGATTAACCTAATTAGGACTTGATTGACCCAATTAGGACTTGATTGAGTGACCCAAGTGGGACTTGATCGACCCAATCAAGACTTGATGGACCCAGTTAGGACTTGATCGATCGACCCAATTAGGACTTGATCGACCCAATTAGGAGTTAATTGAGTGACCTAATTAGGACTTGATTAACCTAATTAGGACTTGATTAACCTAATTAGGACTTGATTGATCGACCCACTTAGGAGTTGATTGATCTACTTAGGACTTGATCGACCCCACTAGGACTCAATTGATCGACCGAACTAGGACTCGATCGCACCCAATTAATAATCAATTAATTATGCAAATCCCTATGCCCTGACCTTCTCGCAGTACCAGCCCGAGCTCACTCCGCAGTTATCGTGCCCCACGGTGACCCGGCTGAGCGGGCTGAGCAGCGCGGCGATGACCTCATTAGGACTTCATCGACCCAATTAGGACTTGATCGACTCAATTAGGACTCGATCGAGCTAATTAGGACTCGATCGAGCCAATTAGGAGTTGATGGACCTAATTAGGACTTGATTGATCCATCCAATTAGGAGCTGATCGACCCAATCCGGAGTTGATCGACCCGATTAGGACTTGATCAACCCAATTAAGAATTCATTGATCCACCCAATTGGGACTTGATTAATCTAATTAGGACTTGATTGATCGACCCAATTAGGACTTGATTAAGCTAATTAGGGCTTGATTAACCCAATTAGGACTTGATTGACCCAATTAGGACTTGATTGAGCCACGCAACTGGGACTTGATCGACTCGATTAGGACTTGATTGATCGACCCAATTAGGACTTGGTCGACTCAATTAGGGAGTTAATTGATTGACCCAATTAGGAGTTGATTAAGCTAATTAGGACTTGATTGACCCAATTAGGACTTGATCGACCCAATTAGGACTTGATCGACTCAATCAGGAGTTGATCGATTGACCCGATTAGGACTTGATCGATCCACCCAATTAGGACTTGGTCGACCCAATTAGGAGTTAATTGATTGACCCAATTAAGGGTTGATTGACCTAATTAGGACTTGATTAACCTAATTAGGCCTTGATTGACCCAATTAGAACTTGATTGACCCAATTAGGACTTGACTGACCCAATTAGGACTTTATTGAGCTACCCAAGTGGGGCTTGATCGACCCAATCAAGACTCGATCACCCTGATTATAGCTAAGTGATCCACCCCAATTAATAGTCAATTAATTATGCAAATCCCTATGCCCTGACCTTCTCGCAGTACCAGCCCGAGCTCACTCCGCAGTTATCGTGCCCCACGGTGACCCGGCTGAGCGGGCTGAGCAGCGCGGCGATGACCTCATTAGGACTTCATCGACCCAATTAGGACTTGATCGACTCAATTAGGACTCGATCGAGCTAATTAGGACTTGATCGAGCCAATTAGGAGTTGATGGACCTAATTAGGACTTGATTGATCCATCCAATTAGGAGTTGATCGACCCAATCCGGAGTTGATCGACCCGATTAGGACTTGATCGATCTACTCAATTAGGAGTTGATTGACTCAATTAGGACTTGATTGATCCACCCAATTAGGAGTTGATTGATCGACCCAATTAGGAGTTGATTGACCTAATTAGGACTTGATTGACCCACCTAATTAGGACTTTATCGACCCAATTAGGAGTTGATTGACCCACCCAACTGGGACTTGATCGACCCAATTAGGACTTGATTGATCGACCCAATTAGGACTTGATCGACCCAATTAGGAGTTAATTGATTGACCCAATTAGGAGTTAATTGATTGACCCAATTAGGAGTTGATTAAGCTAATTAGGACTTGATTAACCCAATTAGGACTTGATGACCCAATTAGGACTTGATTGAGCCACGCAACTGGGACTTGATCGACTCGATTAGGACTTGATTGATCGACCCAATTAGGACTTGGTCGACTCAATTAGGAGTTAATTGATTGACCCAATTAGGAGTTGATTAAGCTAATTAGGACTTGATTGACCCAATTAGGACTTGATTGACCCAATTAGGACTTGATTGACCCACTCAAGTGGGACTTGATCGACCCAATCAAGACTTGATGGACCCAGTTAGGACTTGATCGATAGACCCAATTAGGACTTGATCGACCCAATTAGGAGTTAATTGATTGACCCAATTAGGACTTGATTAAGCTAATTAGGACTTGATTAACCTAATTAGGACTTGATTGATCGACCCACTTAGGAGTTGATTGATCTACTTAGGACTTGATCGAGCCCACTAGGACTCAATTGATCGACCGAACTAGGACTCGATCGCCCCAATTAGGGGTCAATTAATTATGCAAATCCCTATGCCCTGACCTTCTCGCAGTACCAGCCCGAGCTCACTCCGCAGTTATCGTGCCCCACGGTGACCCGGCTGAGCGGGCTGAGCAGCGCGGCGATGACCTCATTAGGACTTCATCGACCCAATTAGGACTTGATCGACTCAATTAGGACTCGATCGAGCTAATTAGGACTCGATCGAGCCAATTAGGAGTTGATGGACCTAATTAGGACTTGATTGATCCATCCAATTAGGAGTTGATCGACCCAATCCGGAGTTGATCGACCCGATTAGGACTTGATCGATCTACTCAATTAGGAGTTGATTGACTCAATTAGGACTTGATTGATCCACCCAATTAGGGCTTGATTGATCGAACTAATTAGGAGTTAATTGACCTAATTAGGACTTGATTGACCCACCTAATTAGGACTTTATCGACCCAATTAGGACTTGATTGAGCCACCCAACTGGGACTTGATCAACCCAATTAGGACTTGATCGATCGACCCAATTAGGAGTTGATCAACCCAATTAGGAGTTAATTGATTGACCCAATTAGGAGTTAATTGATTGACCCAATTAGGAGTTGATTAAGCTAATTAGGACTTGCTTAACCCAATTAGGACTTGAATGACCCAATTAGGACTTGATTGAGCCACCCAACTGGGACTTGATCGACTCGATTA
>JALIRH010000236.1:80000-97859 GCA_023055505.1 Callipepla californica brunnescens | reverse complement strand
AACGGATATTTGCGTTCGCCCCGCCGCTGTCTTGGAACGAGAGGGGGAGAGAGGGAGAGAGGGGAGAGAGGGCGGGCAGGGAGGAAGGAAGGAGAGAAAGAAAAGAGAGAGAAAAAAGAAGGAAGGAGGGCAGAGCTGATTTTTTTTTAATTTTTTTGGTGATTTTTGTATTTTTTTTTTTTTTGTGCATTATTATTATCGTTATTTTTTTCCTCCTCTTTTTTTTTTTCTTTTCTTGCTTCTTTCTTCTTTTTTTTTCTTCTTTTTTTTTTTTTTTTTGATTATTTTCTTGTTTTTTTTTTAATTTTTTAATGCTGAGTTACCGCACCGCTCCGCTGAGCCCCCGGCGAGCCGAAGACGTCCCCCGGGCGGCTTTCCCCCTGGCTGGCGACGCTGAGGGATTTTTTGCATTTTTTGGGGGAGAAGGGGGGGGGGGGAAAACCGCGCGGCTCTTTCCTTTCACGCTGGCCTCACGGAGGATTTAATAGAAGTTGACAGTAGGAAGGGAGCGAGCAGGCCGATGGCGCAAAGGGTACGTATCCAAACCTGCGGTTCGCTGCGAAACGACACCCACACGACGGCTGCCAGAGGGCTCGACGAAAAACTTTTCGCTTTTTCCCTCCCCTCCGTTCGGAGCGGGGCAACGGCGCGGAGGGCCCCGGCCCGGGCCGCTCCGAGCGGGGAGGGCGCTGACCGGGCCTCCGTGCGCCCCCATCCCGGGGCGGCTGTCGGGGCCCCTCGCTGTGCGGCCGGGGCCGGCCGTGCTGCCCTGCTCGTCCTGCCCGGCTCCGTGCCCGGCTGTAGGAGCGCTCCGCCGCGCTGCGAGGATGCGCCGCTCGCCCTTCGGGGGAGCTCCGAGCTGGCTGCAGGCTCAACTTTTTTTTCTTTTTTTTTTTTTTTTTTTTCTTTCCCTCCCCCCCCCCTCTTCCCACCCTCCCCGACCCCCCCCTACCCCCCACCTTTCTTCTTTTTTTTTTTTCCTCGTTACTTTTTGTTGTTTTTTTCTCCCCCCCCCTTTTTTTCTTTTTTCTTTTTTAATAATCATTTTCGGTGCGGCAGCTGCTCCGACAGCGCGTCCCTTTAATTCGAATTAAAGCGAGCGGCGCTGCCATGTGCGCTGCTGCTCGGGCTCGCTCCCCCGTTCCCCCCCGCGAAGCTGCGTCCCACCCCGCACCGCGCTGCCCCTACCCGGGACCCGCACCCGCCGCCTTTAACAAAGAAATCCTTCCCCGGGGTCGGGGTGCGGGCGGGCAGAGCGAACCCCCCCCCCCTCCCTCCCGCCCCCCAGTTTTTGTCCTTTAGTTTTATTTTTTTTTAAACCTCCCTCCCCACCGCTGCACTCCGCATCCCGCCGGTTCGGTACCTCCGGCTCCGCACCGACTCCCAAAATGTTTATCAGCGGGGCGGTTCGGGCCGAGTTACACCGTGGGTGGCGCGGGGGGGGGGGTGTGGGGGGTGCGGGGGGGTGCCGACTTAAACCGCTTTTTGCCGTCGCCCCCCTCTCCCCGGGGCTCTCAGCCTTCTCCCACCGCGGGGCTGGGAGGAGGGGGGCACCCGCGCCGCCCCCCCCCCCGCTGACCCCTGTCCGCTCTGTGCCCCCGCAGTACGACGAGCTGCCCCACTACGGCGGCATGGAGGGGGTGGGCATCACCCCACCACCATGTACGGGGACCCGCACGGCGCCCGCCCCATGCAGCCCGTGCACCACCTGAACCACGGGGCCGCCGCTCCACTCGCACCAGTACCCGTCACGACCCGCGCACGCCAACGCCATGCCCCCCGCCATGGGCGCCTCGGTCAACGATGCCCTCAAGAGAGATAAAGATGCCATCTACGGGTAGGTGCGGCTGCGCGCCCGCGCAACTTTTGCGCGGTCCCCGGGGGATGCCCCTGCGCGGTGCTGGGAGCGGGGCCGCCGGGTTGCCTCCCCCCCCGCGTCCCCCACATCTTTTTTTTTTCTTTTTTACCCCTCTTTAAAACGGTGTCGTTGTTTTTCTCCCCGCCCCCCAAGTTGGGAACGGCGGATGGAAGGAGGAAATATTCCCAGGGCGGCAAACCTGCGCGGGTGCTTTCGCCCAAACTTTCCGCCCCGCTCTCGGAGAGGGGACAGCTCCGAGCTGCGCTCCTCTTTTCTCATCCTCTTAACGATTTTAGCTTTTCGTTTCGGAAACTTTCCGGGCCGTGGTCGGGGGGGGGTGGGGATGCGCGGTGCCCGCAGCGCTCCGAAGGGGGGGGGAACTTTGAGAACCTCTTCAAAATCGCTCCGCAAAGAGTTGCGCGCTGCGGCGGGCGAGAAATCACAGCTCTCGATCGCTTTCTCAAAAATCGGAGTGTTCTCTGAGCTCAGTGCTGTGCCCTCCGGGACAAAAAAAAAAAAAAAAAAAAAAAACATTCGTAATAAAAAAATAAAAATAAATTAAAAGGGAGGGGGGGGGGGGGGGGAAGCCGGGAAAGAGAGATAATATGTATCTATACATCGAGATGCGCTGTGTGCCCGCGCCAGCTCTGTTCTTGCCATAACGAAGGGGCCGGGGACCCCGGGTGCCCCTTCCTTGGGCCCGCAGCTGGGGGCTCTTGGGGGTCGGGGCTCCCGGCCGTGTCACTGTCATGACCGAGAGGTTCGGGTGCTGGAGGGGCTTCGCTGGTAGCGTCCCTTTTTATTATTATTATTATTATTATTTTCTTTTATTTTTTCTCCCCCACCCCCCTTTTTATCCTTACTTTCGCTCCCAGAAAGTCTTCCAGCTGGGGGGGAGGGCGGGGGGATTGGGGGGGAAGCGGGGGTGTGGTGGGAACCAAAAAGCCCCGAAAGCGCGCGTCCGCAGCTTGCCATTTCGGGGTCGTGAATTCTGCTTTTTTGATTTATTTTTTTTTCTTTCTTCCTCTTGTTTTCTTTCTGTTCCAAAAGAGAAGGAAAAGTTCTCTTCAAAATGGCTGCTGGAACCGCTGGGGTTTATTCTTAGCCCGGCCGAAGGGGTGCCGGGAGATGCGCGGGCCCGGCGGCGGGCCGGGACGGGCATGGGGAGCAGCACTCGGAGCCGCTCCGGAGGCCGCGCTGCCTCGGGACTGACAGCGGGTCGCGTCGGTGCACTCAGTCCCCGGTGCTGCTCTCATTCGTGTTTTGTTGTTTTGTTTTTGTTTTGTTTTGTTTTTCCTTTTTTTTTTTCTTTTTTCTCTTTACGTTGTTTTTCTTTCTCTCCTCCCTCCTCCTCTGTGTGTGCGTGCGTGTGTGTGTGACCGTTGTATTTTCTTGCAGACACCCCCTGTTCCCTCTTTTAGCACTGATTTTTTGAGAAATGTGAATTAGCCACATGCACGCCCAGGGAGCCCGGGGTAGCGGGAGGCGATGTTTGCTCCTCCGAGTCTTTCAATGAAGACATAGCAGTGTTCGCCAAACAGGTCAGCAAAAACCGGGTTGAAACAGCACCAAAATAACAATAATAAGAATCCTAACGAGAAAAACAAGTCTCGGCCGAGATAAAGATGCCTCGTTCCCTCCCCCCCCCTCCTCCCCCCTCCTCTCGTACGGAGGGAGGTGAAGGCAAAGCAGAGCGGGCCCCCCCCAGAAGGAGGGGGCTCGGGGTGCTCCCCCGCAGTGCCCGTGTGCGGGTCCCCATGGGCCATGGCATCTCGGGGCAGCGTGGGAGCGTTGGAGGGTTGCATCACGGGCCCGGCAGCGTAACGAAGCGGACAAGTAATAACGTCTGCTCGTGCCGCTGCCCGCGTCTCAAATCTTTCAGATACATATATCTATTCATTTTTTTTTTTCTCTCCCCCTTTCCTCCCCTTTCTTACGTTTAGATCCGAGCAGAGAAACCCCTCTCTTTTCCTCTAATTCCCGAACTGGATAACTTGGTAAGAGTTAACACCGCTCCTTCCTCTCCCCCACCCACCCCCACCCCTTCCCTTCCCTTTTCCTTTTTTTTTTTCTTTCCCCCCTTTTGGAACTTCTGTGCCTTCTCCTTGCCGGCTGTGACAAGCGTTGCGGTGCCAAAGCGAAACCCCCTCCCCGTGGATGTCTATCCCCTTCGCTTTAATACCCGCTGTTACCCGGGCCCATCCCGGCGCCGTGCTGCGAGGGGGGGGGGGGGGGTTAAGGGGGGGTCCTGGGGTGGGGGGGGGGGGGACCCCATTACTCTGGCCCACGGTCACTGCTGTGCTCCCATCGCCCTGTCCGCCGTATTCCCCCCTCACCGACACAGAACAGGAGACGTCCTCCCTCCTTCCCAAAGCGGCCCGGGTTCAGGGGGGACTTCTTTATCTCTTTTTTTATTTCTGTTGGGCCCCCCCAAAAACACCAAAAAGCGATGTTTACGATCCTCATACACCGTCGCTCCGTTGCGGAGGGGGGCTTTTTTATTTTTTTCGGCGAGCTCCAGGTCGCTTCTCGTTAAGCAGCGCACAAAGCCGCCGCTATTAACTTTTAGTGGCATCGCCATAAATCAAAACAAGTTTTTATTTACCACCAAAGCGAAGCGGGGCAGGGGGAGGGGGGGGGGGGGGGGGGGGGGCGCCCCACCCGGAGGGGGATAAACGCGCTGTTTGTGTCTTTGCAGATGATCCAAGCCATACAAGTATTAAGGTTTCATCTGTTGGAATTAGAGAAGGTAATTTTTCCGTCTCTCTCCCCTATTCTCCCCCCCCCCCCCCCATGTTTCAGCCCTGCAGAAGGTTGAGGCTTCTGGTGAATTTGCCATAAATGTCTTTCTCGCTGGTAATTATGTCAAGGACCAATCTCGGCGTCCATTTCTCTTCGCAGTTTAATTACAATCGCAGCCCCACGCCCGGCTCCCCACGCCCGGGCCCCTGCGCTCATTGTGCTCTTTGTACACCGCCGCAGCGGAGCCCCGGAGCCGGGGTGTTTTTATTTTGGGGGGTGGGGGTAGAGGACGGAGTTGGGGTGGATGGGAAGGCCAAGCGGGGTCGGTCTCAGTCAGTCGGGATGGGGGTTTGTTTTATCGATTCGCTTGTTTGTTTGTTTGTCGATTGATTTATTTCTATCCGAAGAACCCGTCTCCGCGGGTCAGGCCGAGGGCACGGGGCTGTCCCGTAACATTTCGCAGAGACAAAGCAGAGCCGAGAAGCCGGGGCCGGCTCTGGCTGCCGGCAACAACAGCCGCACAACTCCGGCAGGAGAAAGCACTGCTGCCCGGAGAACGGCTCCGCATCCTCGCTGCGCTGCTCCCGCTGCCCGCCTCGCTGCCAGCAGCACTCAGCCCCCCTTTCTCCTCCAAAAAAATAACCTTCGGAGAGGTTTCTCCGTGGCCCCAAAGCCTATAAGGCTCCGAGCCCTAAAATCCGCCCCGTTGGAGCGGGCAGCGCAGGTACGGGCTGAGCAGAGCAGCTCAGATGCCCGGAGCATCTCCGCGCCACGCAGCGTTTTGTTCTCCTGGTGCTTTTCTTCCTTCTTTTTTTTTTTTTGTTGTTGTTGTTGTCGTTTTTTCTTCTTATTATTTTTTAACCCCCTTTTTTTTTTTTTTTTTTTTTTTTCCCCCCTCCTCCTCATCCCCCTTTGGAAAAGGTTCGTGATGAAATCACTGGCTGAAATTAAATAGTTTACCTTAAATGTCACCCATGCAGGTCACCTCTCTAATGGCCACAGCTCCGGGAGCAGATGAATTTAACACGGGTGTTGAATATGTTGTAGCCTGTGAATCATCTTGTCACTGTCAATTTTCTGGGATATCTCTATTTTGCGAGAAAAGAAAGTTATTCCTAATTCTGGATGCGTCGGGAGGTCTCGGGGGGATAATTGCAGTGTGTTTCCCCTATTTAGGACTTCGGATGTCACAGGGGTGAAAGGGGGAGACTGGTTGCACTTGTCAATTTTACTTATGCATTCCTGATTATATTTTCTTCCTTCCCCCCGCACCCCACCCCCTCCCTCTCCTTTTTCCTTTTCCTCTTCCCCCCCCCCCCCCCCTCCAACCAACCTCAATGTAGGTACACGAATTATGCGACAATTTCTGCCACCGGTATATCAGCTGTTTGAAAGGAAAAATGCCTATCGATTTGGTCATAGACGATAGAGAGGGCGGATCAAAATCGGACAGCGAGGACATAACGCGGTCGGCAAACCTCACCGATCAGGTACGGTCCCGCAGTGCCGCGCTCCGAGATCTGTATGCAAGGAGCGCCCGCCGGGTCACTACTCCTCCTTTTATTATTTGCATATGATTAAGTCCCTTTTAGATAAATTTCCATCGAAATGAAAATTTTTGAATAATGCGGCTATTATTGCTTCATTAAGGCTTGCTCCCGGATTCGACCTGGCGAGATGAGCTTGTAAAAGCGTCGCCTGCAAACTCGACCTGGTTCTTGTCGCTTTTAATTTTTGTCTTTATTTTATTTACCCTTTGCAATAATAGAAGTGTTATCCGTGAATCGCCGGCTTCTGGTGGCTTAGAAAAGGGACGGCTGGAGCCGTACACAGAAATAATAATAAAATCCGAGATAGGTGGTCCGGGGAAGACAGAGAGGGTTTGAAATCTAGCAAATGCTGGCTATTTTCTTCCCGTCTCTACGGTTCATTAGTCCGTCTTGTCAGTTTTCCTTGGCCGAACGCTTTTAGACTTCAGTGAACATTGCTTTGTGCACGCCTGCCTGCTGCAAACGCGCCCATTTTATTTTACTTAATAAGGGGGGAAAAAAAAATTACGGGGCTGGGGAGGGGGAGAGAAAATAAGACGGGACCCGGGTTTGGAATTATTTGCGGTTCGGGATTGAAAAAAAAAAAAAAAAAAAAAAATCCGAAAACAAAATAGAGAAAGAGAGTGCTCGGAACCCCAGGCGAAGCCCCGAGGCGCTGAGCGGCTGTGGCCGTGCCAGGTCGGGGCTGCGCTGCTGCGCCCGAGGGGGGGGGCAGCGGGGTGGGGGTGGGGTGGGGGGCTGCAAGGAGCTTTTCCCCTTTCCCCACCCCACCCCCCTTGGCTTCTCCGTGTGCCCCCTTCTCCGGGCTCGGGAGGTCGGGATCGGAGCGGTGGTGGCTGCGAGTTGGTTCTGGGTTGTTGGTTGTTTTTTTTTTCGGGTCGGTTTTTGCACGGGTCGGCTTGCTCTGACCGCTGGTGCGGAGGGCATGGAGGGGTGGGGTGGGGGGGGCCGCCTCTGGAAAGCGAAGTTATTTCTCCCGTACGATCCGCTCCGTAAATACGGTGTTAGGAGCAATCATCTCCCGACTCTGGAGGTTTCCTTTTGTTAAAGCTAGGCGCAGCCGAGCAGACAGCGGTTCCCACGGCGATGCCGGCCGTGGTCCCGCTGCCCACGGGGGGGTCCCGGGACCGGGATGGGGAGAGCCGGCCCCGCCGCCGTTTGTATATCCAAATTGTAATCCAACAAGTCTAACTAGAAAATGGGTTTCTAAAAAGCTCTGGAGTGCTGGGTACATAAAGCTATTTGAGCAAATTACAAGAATCGCTTAGGGGCACGAATGAAATCAACACTTTAATTGCCTCCAAAATGAAGATTTATACCCCGTTTTCCCGACGAATCATTATTTTATTAAAAGCGAAAGCTGAAGGAACGAAGCCGCAATTTTGGGGGTCGTCGGGGGGAGGGGGGGGTTAGATGGGGTCCCCATCCCATGCCCCCCCCCCCACCCCCCCCCCTACACCTCACGCGAGGCCGCCCGCTCTCCCGGAGCTCCCCGCGCAAGAAGCGCGCAGCCCCGCGGAAGGGAAAAGGCGCAACGTTGCGCGGCCGAACCCAGAGCCGCGGGCTTTGCCCGGGGACGCGGCTCCGCCGGGGCAGGGGCAGGCAGGATCTGGGCCCTAATGGGCAGCTAATGGGGTGTTGAGTGCTCGTCGCCGCTGCGGCTAATTAGGATGTCCCCGCGCGGTGCGTTTACTGCGGGAGGTGCGCGGTGCGCGCGGGCTGCGCGCCTTTGTGCTTTAGAGAGTCATAAAAGAGTAAGTATGTAAAAGCTTTTATGATGGGTTTAATTACATTTTCGTATATCGTGGCAGTAAAGGTTACAGTTAACAGGGTTGGTTGTTGTTGGGTGTTTTTTTTTGGTTTTGTTTTGTTTGTAATTTACTGGTTTCCCCTTATTTATTCTTCCCTCCGTGCCAGCGCCTCTAAGTCCCCCCCCCCCCCTCCTCCCTCCGCTTAATGGAAGGCAGTGACACTAATGCCAGATTTTGCGCAGGAAAGCCCCATAACGCCGGCCATTGTTCGGTGATTTAACTGGAGCGCTGGCCAGAGGTCACTCCAATAGCATCCTTCTCCCGCAGGCGCGACCCCGCTGCCTGCCAGGGTGGGACCCGGCGGGCTGCTGCTTCCAGAAGGAAAGGGCAGGAGTTGGGGTCTCGCTGGGGAGCGTGGCTCTAAACCCCTCTCTGAACCCTTGCGCCCATTGCCGGAGTTTCAAAATAAACCTTTTTTTTTTTTTTTTTTAAATCATTAGCTTTTCAAACGTTTGCGTGTTTAAATTTTCAAACGTTTGTCGTGGCTCGGAAAGATTTAAAACACAGCTGTTGCGCGATGCAGATGGGGAAAAGTCCGTCCCCGTGCGAAAGCCCAAAGGCCGCCCAACCCGTGCGGAAGGAATTCCGTTTCTTAGGGACTCCAGATCTGCTGAAGGGCTCCCAGGGGCCGCTTGGTGGAAGTTCTTCACCTTGCCTCCCAGGTGCTCAGATCCGAGCTGTAAGATTGCGCTCGTTGCGGAGCGTGTCCGGGTGAAGCCTCAAGGAAAGCCCTCAAGGAAAGCAGGGGACAGAGTGGCCGCTGCGCTCAAAGTGCACTAGCAACGTTAAGCTGGCTTTTTGAGGGGGCAGCACGGCCTTGCTTAGGGGAAATAAACTTGTTGAGCGGTGTTATGCAGCCAAATTAGAACCAAATCATGCACGAGCCCATTACGTCCGCAGAAGTTTGCAAAGCAGGAGTGGAGAACGGCCGGATCCCGATAGGGACGCCGGGGGGAAGCGATCAAAAAATGAACGTGAAATAAGACTTCCTGTGAGAAGGTCCATAACTCAACATTATTTGACTCCACTGTCAGGGAAATTGTTGAAGGATAGTAAACTGATACTGGAGTCACAGTCGTTTTTGTTACAGCCTTAAATGTTTGCAACTGTGGCGTTTTAGATGGCCCTTCTCGGATGATAGTATATCATTTATATATATATGTATATCGTAAAGCGAACGCTCGTGTTTATGTTGCAGTGGGTGTTTTTAATGCACGCAGTTGCAGAGTTTCTGCCCGTGTTTTGTTTGCAGGCAGCGACGTTTCTGAGGGGTGGAAAGGTTGCTTGAGACGTGGTGCTCTCCGCAAAGAGAGCGTCGTAAAGCGGGATGTGCTGCGCGGTGCCTGAAGGTGGATGGGCCTCTGAGGGCACTGACCAGTTCTGCCTGCCATAACTTCCACCCAACGCTGCAGACCTGTTGGTTTTACCTTGCTACAGCCAGCGCTTTAATAACGCCTTTGGCAAAGGTGGGGGGGAAATAGAGGAGGTGAAGAGATACTGTTTTATTCCGGGAGCTCTTTGCATGCGTTTTCAGACCCGTGTATGGCACCAAGGGGTGGGAAAAGTTGCACATGCTCCTGCCTTCATGGTGTGCGCTCCCATATTGGAGGAGCGGGCAAGACAGAGTTTGGCTGTGCGTAATGAAAGCGTTACGGTGATGTGGGACTCTGAGCACGGGTAGAACAGCGTTGGAAAGCCTCGGAATGGAGCACTGTCCCCCTGACTTTGTGCCCCCTTGAGCCCACGAGTCCTTTTCATGCTTTTTTGGAGGAGTGTTGTTTGGTTTTTTCCCTCCTTGCAGTATTAGGAGCTGAACAGGCTGTGCTGAGTAAAAGACAGGGCGCATTCGTTTACATTCGAGGCCTGAATGCTGCGTTAGGAAAATCAGGTTTTCTTTGCCGCCCGTTTCTTAAAGCGAGTACATACGCTGCTAAAGAGATACAGCTTCAAACGCGTTTTCTTCCATCTGTTATTTCGTTTGAGTTCAAGCATCTCTGCTGACTTTTGGTTTTTCTTTCAATCATTGATGAGCCCGAGTGCATCCACCCTCACTGCCGGGTGTAATACTTGCAGCCTTCCTTGGGCTGCGTGCTCAGGCCCAGCTCCCGTGCAAAGTTTTCCACACCAAAGTTCGCAAAGCAGAATTTCAATTCTCTTTTTCATTTCTAATTTATTATTACGGTTATTTTTTAAAATCAGCCAGGGAAACCCTGGAACTTTGTGTCACCGATATCGGCGGAGCTGCCCTGAAGCGTTCCGTATGCGGGAGCTCGTGGTGTCGTTGCGTTTTGGGACGCGGTGCGGAGGGGCAGCTTGGAAATAAGCTGAGCAAAAAAAAAGAGCTCTGCTTTAGGTTTAGACCCGGTGGGTGCGGGTCTGATTGTCCCCTCGCTGTCTGTGTGCAGGTAGCAGCAGAAGGGATGAGCTCTGCGCACACACACGGGTCGCCAGGGCCCGAAGCGGGTGATGTTAGCGCTGAAAAAATCAGATTATAGCGCACTCAATCAAAATGAGTAAGCGTAGGTCACACTGATAAATACTGCTTAAAAAAAAAAAAAAAAGAAGCAGCTTAAAAAAACGCAGCGAAAATCCGGCACAGCTTCTTTAAATTAGAGAGTCTCTTCTTTGTTTTGCATTGCTGCGTTTGGGGTTTTTTTGGTCACATGAGCTCGCAGTTAGGAGCTATCTTGTATAATCTAAACAAATCTCAGAAAATAAAGACGAGGATTGTTGTGAACTAGTCATTAAAACTGCGGAACGTTTCTGGAGTCGTTTCCCAGCCGGGGTTTGTGTGCGAGGAGAGCCGGGTGCGCTGCCGTACCACCGCGTGTCCTTGGCGCGTTCCCTCGCTCCCCGGATGCTCGGTTGCTTGTGACAGGCTTTGACTCAGCCGGCATGTTTGTAAATGAGTGTTTGGGTTGGTTGTTGTTTTGGAGAGGGTGACGGCGGCCTCTAATAGAGCGCACATTTTGCGCTTTGCGTTATTGGGATGTATTTCTCTCCCTGATTCGTGACCCGCTATCTCTCCCACCGCTGATATTTCGTGACACAGAACTGAGACAACCCGCCAGCCTTCGGCTCCCTTTGGAGCTTGGTTGCTGTTCCCCGTTTACTACCTGCAAACGAGGGAAAAATAAATCAGAGCCTGGGGATGTAGGTGAGAGCGGGAGCCCTGCAGGCTGATGGCTGCGGGAGGGACTTGCTCTGGTGTGCTTTACGGCCTGCTCTGGGTGACGGGCCTGGACTACGTTAGCACACGAGAGCCCCACCTGCCCTGGGGAAGCATCCATCCCCAGCGGGCGGTTGCGTGTTGGCTGTTGTGGGATTGCAGGGAAACACAGCAGCCCCCGGGGCTGCTCGGATGCTCCTGCCCGGCTGGGCAGCTCGATGGGTCCCGGGGCACGTCCGCACAAGGACACTCAGGAGAGGTAAGACAAATTGACTGGGTGTAAAAATAAAGTGCATTAGTTAAAGTGCATTGCGCTATTGTGTGGATGCTCTCATTCAGAAGTAAAGTGGCCGTAGTTCACTTTAGCCTAATCCCCTTTGGAGTAGGCCACTTTTCTTTTCAATGAGAGCAGCCACATCCACTTTTGGTTCGCTCGCCTTTCCCCAGCGGCCTCGTGCCCGGTGCTCCTTCAGGTTGAGAGCGATGCTGTTGTACCGCTGCCTCTGTAACAGAGGGCTGTGGCTGGATCCTCCAGCCCTGAGCCCGGGGCTGTGGTTTGGGTGGCATTGCCCATGTGGACGTGGTGTCAGGCTCCCCGTGGTACCGGCCCTCTTCCCGGACCGGCCATGCAGCTGTTGCGTGGCGAGTTCTACCCATGTGCGCTCCCTGTGGAGTTTCTTCCACATCCACGGAGAAGCGAGCACTAAAGAGACAGCGAGGAAATTGCAGTTAACACTTTTCAGCTGATATTTCTAACCACCGCTGGCCATAAAACGAAGGACTGAAAATTAACTTGTGGGACGAGTAGTTCACCTGGGCTAGGAAAAAAAAAAAGGAGCGAGACAATTTTGGGAGCTGTTTGGTATTCGTGCTTGAAGGTTGCTGAGCTAGAGCTCTCGTTTGAGGTATTTTCTGGTGTGTGTCTTCTGGAGCTGCTCGGTAACACATTTCTTTACTCGTTTCTGGCTAGTCCGTGTGTACAGATGCTGTGCTGTGTCCGTTGCCTGTTTCATTCACAATAAAATTTACAAGGCTCCTTGCATTAGTAAGCAATTTGCTACTGGAGCCTTTCCTAGAAATACCAAATTCAGTTTCACCAAAGTATTGCCTTTCCTCTTCAGTCGGGGCTGAGGTGAGATGTTTTCTCAAGGACTCTCCCGGCATCTATATGATATTCCCACTTGTGCAGATGATCTCCAAAACAGCATTACTTCCTCCCCCGTCCGCTCACCATTGCTCTGAATTACAGTTCCCCTCTTAGCCTCAATGGGCTTTGCATCGGGCCAGCTAATTTTGTTTGTAGTTTGCTTTTTTCTTTACTTTCTTTTTCTTTTCTTATTCTTTCTTTCTTTCTTTCTTCTTCTTTTTTTAATGTAAAGCGAATACGCATCCAGACCCTCGTTGCTGAAGCAAACAGTCCAACAATGAGAGGGGTAATTATTCATTTGGTTAAAAGAACTGCCTGTTTTAACCTCAGAAATACTGACCGAGAGTAAAGCAACAGCTGATGCCATCACAGTCAGTGCACTGTATTCAAACAGCTGTACAAAATGAAAAGCTGTGGTATTAATCCTGCCATTCACAGTTTATTTAAGTTTTTCAAGCTTCTCTCGTATGGGCCCTGCATAAATGCCTAATTATGCCTCCATTAGGGTTACCGGGCCCTTAATACAGAAAATTATTGTATTTAAAATTTGGAAGGCTGCGGCGGTGCAGTGTAAGAGTCTCGCAGTTGGCACAGGTTCAGGGAATGCGACCTTTACCTTGTAATTTTCATTTCATTCAGCCGGTGTTGAAGTTTTTGTCCCTGCGCGCTGTTGTTGTTGCGGAGCAGGTCAGATCACCGCTCGTGTTTTTGAGGCTGGCTTTTAACCAGCTCCATTTAAGGCTGCGGCGCTGTCGGTAGGAGAGGGGAAGAGCGGATTAAAAGCTCCGCTGTTGCTGCTTTGTCTGTCCCGTTTGCAAGGGTGCAGGGCCACCGCTGTCTGTGCGAGCAGAAACAGTGGAAAATAATGTCTGAACGCGAGGAATTTTGTCTCGTTGTCGGAGGGGATTTTGAAGAGCAGCCTTAGTGCGCGTGGGCAACGGCATGCTGACAGAGTTAGCCCTGCCATGAGCTGGCCAGGGCTGCACCCAGTTTGACGAGCCGTGTGTCGGCCCTCAGTGCAGGAAAACGGCTGCTGCTGCAGGGAGCCACGCCAGGGGCTGAGGAGGTGGCATCTTTGCCTTTGATGTTAGGTTTGAGGCAGGAAGGACCCCTTTGCTCCCAGCTGTGGGCACTGGGATGCTCTCTGCCATGCTGGCCTCGGCCCTGAGCTGTTTGCTGGCCCACAAATGTACCCTGTGTAGATAGATGGGTTAGCCATATCTTTTTTACAAGGGAAGCGTCCCTGTGATTGGAATTTAAGAACTAACCCTCATTTTGGTCCGCAGTGTTGAGTTGGAGATGGCTGAGAGCAGTGCTGAGCGACGGGGTGGGAAATGCAAGTGCTGGCAGCACAAAGAGGGAGAAGAGCGCGGGTGCTTTTCTCGGGTTGTCCCTGAAGCTTTGGGGGCAAGACGAGTTACTCATGAGCTCTGATTTTCCACTTCTCGTTCTGTATCATTGGGTAGGGCTGTGCAGTGCAGCAGTTGCTATCTCGGTTTATCTGTCGTGTAGAAATAGTGAGGTATAGGATTTACGTGAGGCCGAGAAGCGGTGTGTTAACAGAAATTCATTATTTCGCTTTGCGCACAGTTTACAAAAATAGCACAAAGGAAGCAAAATTCTTCCATTTTGGTGCCACTGGGAAACAATCTGCTGAATCTAAATCCTGACAGTGAACGCTACTTTTTGGTTGCTTACTGCTTTGGTTTTGGCCCCTTCTGCTGTCTTTCGCATTTGAAATGTAATGTAAACATGAGTTGAAGGAGCTAGCAGCACACTCAGAGTCCTGCAGAAGGAGCGAGGCTGCGTGGCTGGCAGGGAGCAATAGCAGGGTGGTGACCATCCCATCCACCCCAAGTTGCAGGGGGATGCTGAGCCCGGTGAGCTGGCTATGTGGCCACAGCCCTGCTGGCTTCCCACACCCTCCCTGGGAGCCACGGCGAGGCCTCAGGGGCCTCTCAGCCCAACTCTTTGGGGTGGTTCTGGAAGCCAGCCGCGTGCTTCCCAGCCATCTCTCAGTGAGCAGCAGGGAGCCACAGCCACTCCGGGCTGGAAGCCACCCCACAGCACGCCCGCTGCCCGGGGACGGTCGCCATCGCGGCCGGCAGCTCCCTGGCGTGTGGCTCGCTTCTGCCTGGCTGCGAACGCGGAGGGTTGTGAAATGGTAGAGCGTGGAGGAGCTGGTCTGGGGAAGGGTTTGGACATGAGCGTTGGAAAATGTGAATCACGGGGATTCCAGTTGTAAGCCTCCTGCAGATAACGGGCAGCACGTACCCGAGTGCGTGACTCGCCGAGCGCCTTCGAAAACAAGGCGGCGCCCTCGAGATTAGGCGTACGCGTTATAATCAGGAACACATTGCATACCCAGCGCGGCCTTTGCAGGTATGGGATCCATTCAGGAGGAAAGGTGTAGCTAGAACGAAGCTCGTTACGTTGCAGTTTAATTTCTATGTTGAACGATCCCGCGACGCGAGTGCTCTCTTGAATCCTGCGAACCATGCGCCGCGATCGGAATACGCTGACTCCGAATCGCGTCTGTTGTCACTTAGCTAAAAGACCGTTTGATGGCTGTGACTTGCACTCGGCATTCTCGCTGGCGATGGGGCTGGAGGGAAGCATGGCCATGGTGGAGCAAGGGCTGGCCCAGTGCCTTCCCTGCTCTGCAGCCACAGTTGAAGCGCTCGGGCAGAGCGCTGCTCTGGAATTTTTGTAGGGGGGGTCCCCCAACGGTTTAACTTTCTCTTCCCAAAAGATAACCGCCCCCCAAGATCTGCCAGGGGGATGCTTTGGTTTTTTAAGGCATGGCTTGGAATTGTGGCTTACTGCTCTGAGTGAAGTGGTTTGCCTGAGCCCAGATGTGCAGCCTCTCCGAAGTATGTGGCTCCCCGTGGGTCCCTGGCAGGGAGAAGGGTGAGAGGTGGCTGCTGGGAGAGCTGAGTGCATCCTCTTACCCCAAATCCACCTGCAGATCTGGGTGGGGACCTTGCTGGGCTTCCCACAACCTGCGGAGCCCCAGCCGAAGCTGGGCATCTGGCAGATCCCCATCTAAATGGCATTTAACGTGTAAAGGCAATAAAAGGAAGGGAAGGCAGACACTCATTTGCTGGCTAAGTGGAGAGGCATTATTCCTGTTTACACCTTTGGAGGAATCATTGCATGAAATATTGAACAGGAAGCTCTGTTTGTCTCGGAAGGCCTTTTTCCTGGTCTAGAAAGACACTGAAAGTGCTCCAGTTCCATTGAATACAGTAGGAGCTGGGGAGGACTGGTGCACCTCCAGACCCCGCACACTGTCAGGCCATAGCAGTGTTGTTTAGGGCTGTCCTCGCGCACATTTTTGCAGGATATCAGACACCCCATTAAAAAAAAAAAAGAAAACAACAGAAAGAAATGCGTGGAGCAGTGATTTTATCCACCCTGCCTACAAAGCTGCGTTTCCTTGTGCCAAGAGAGGGATGGGGATTAATGCTATCTAGCGATAGGGCCCTTATCAAAG
Organism: Callipepla californica brunnescens; assembly: GCA_023055505.1. NCBI lineage: Eukaryota > Metazoa > Chordata > Aves > Galliformes > Odontophoridae > Callipepla > Callipepla californica. The sequence continues at coordinate 82,086 of JALIRH010000236.1, read as the reverse complement.
GGAGGAGACGAGTTTACACTGTAGGGCTGCTCGAAATAGAAAGGACTAGTCACTGTTTGCTGTGTGGGAGATGCACACCCTGCACGACACGCGGTGAACCTGGCTGGGCAGGCAGGGCTGGCTGTGGAGCATGAGAAAGGCTGAGGCATGGCCAACCCAACGCAGGGCATGCTGTGGGGCTGGGGGTACTGGCACTGTGCTGCTCGTGGGTGTTGGCTCAGCCCTGAGCCTGGGTAGGATTAGCAACGAGACGCGATGGCAGGGCTGATGGAGAGATCTGGCCTTCGGGTGCCTGCTGGAAGGTCTTCGTCTTTGGTCCCTTTGGGTGAAGTGGTCTCTGTGAAAATGGTCAGTTAAAGTCCCAATCGGATCCCGTTGCTCATCTACTCTGAGGTTCGCGTTGGTACCCTCTCCCATTTCATTTTATTGGTTTCTCTCTCAGAAGTGTTCCTATGCAGCGTGCTGCACTCACAAGGACGTCCTTATGTCTCTTTCTCCCGAGATGCTGTGAAGTAATGGGAGTCAGTGAGGAGCCTTATCCTCACTGAAACAGGGGGAAACTAAAGATAGCAGCTTGCGACTTTTCCAGGGATAGGAAAGGAATCCAGGTCAGTGCCAATCCTTCTGTGTAGAATTCCTTCTGATTCTTAATTCACCAAGCCCTGTGGCTCCCAACAACGTGAAGGTCTCACTTGCTGTGCCACCGAGCTGCAGAATTAGTTTACGTGTCTGTCACTTGGATGTCCCTGTTTGTGCAGACATGGGAGCACCTCCTCTGTGTGCAAACCTGATGGTCATGCCTTTGCTGTGGTTCTCTTAACTTTTCCCTCTGTATCGCAGTTGCGTGAAGCAGGTTGCGGCATGGTTCTTAGCTCTGGAAGGCATCTGTCTCACAGTAGGTGCAGGTCCTGCGCGTACCCTTGGCTTGTTTTGCATTGCATGGGATGCTCAGGGCAGGAGGTAGATCGCTGGCCTTGGTGAGGCCACAAGGAGGTGTTTGGGGTGCACAGGGCCCGGGGTAGGGAATCACAGCAGTCATGGTTATGGATTTAATGTCTTCCAAAGCCCAGGTGTGACAGGGAATGGCATAAACAGTGTATGTGCAGGGAGCGTGGCTTTCATTTCTGCTTATCAATCTGTGCATGTCAAGCTTTTCTTCCAAATGGAAAGAGAGGATTCCAAAACTTCCTTCAACGCTGGATGGGGAGCAGGCTGTGTGAGGATTCTCACTAACCCTGCCCTCCAGAAATTAAGCGGGATAGAGCTTGTGGGTTGCAAAGGCCAGCTCCGTCCATCATGCAGCTCGAGCTCCAGCAGCAGAGCTATGGATTAGACACTTAGGGTATTGAGCAGTTGTATTGAGTGCTTCATCCCAGTGAGGCTGGGGACACAGTACGACCCAGCTGATCAAATATGCGAAAAGCAAACCTTTGCTAATGAGGCGAGCTCCGTTTGCAGGAGGTGGGTGTGATGACTTGACAAAGCAGACCCTCTCCCCTTGAAGTTCTGCCCTGTAGGGAGCACAGATATTTCTTCAGAGGGTGGTTGGTTGCCCTCGAGAGGATTGTGGGAAGGTTTCTGAAAGGGAGGAGTTTAACAAAATCTGAAGAGCGTTTCAAGCATAACATGTTCCTTCTTCTCTAATGAATAAGTATTTAATTTAGGAAAAGAAAATAAGATAAAACTTCAGAAGGAAAACAATAAGCCCCAGTGATGCTGACAAATTGCTGGCAGCGGCTCCGTCGCTGCAGGGCGAGGGGATGACGGATGGTACCTGCAGCCGGAGGACGGAGCTGCGCCCAGCACTTGGAGGAGCCGACTGCTGCCGGCCTCCAGTTGCTACACAGACACAAATGAGCCCACAAGAGGGCTGTGCTCGCCAAACTTCTCCTAAGATATATATCACCCGACGCTGAGCACAATTTTTATCATGTGTAATAGCAGGCGATTTCTTTTATTTATGTACTTACGGTCAAGTTTTTTGTTAGTTGGCCAGGACACCCCCCTTTTTTTTGTTTTGTTTTGTTTTCCCTCTCTTATTTCACACGCTCAGTGCTTGGAAGAATGTGTTTTGCTCTTTAGTTAA